>PVKA01002514.1:0-123638 GCA_004027165.1 Ctenomys sociabilis | reverse complement strand
ACCGGGGATGAGAGAGGACAAGGAGGCCTTGACTGGGAATGAGAGAGGACAGCGGAGCCGTGAGCAGGAATGAGAAAAGACAGGGGAGTCTTGACCAGGGATGAGAGAGGACAGTGGATCCGTGAGCAGGAATGAGAAAAGACAGGGGAGTCTTGACCAGGGATGAGAGAGGACAGTGGATCCGTGACCGCTGATGAGAGAGGGCAAGAGGCCCCTGACTGTGGATGAGAGAGGACAAGGAAGCCCCGACCGGGGGTGAGAGCATTGGAGCCATGACCGGGAATGAGAGAGGACAGTGGCGCCGTGACCAGGGATGAAAGAGGACACAGAAGCTGTGACCGGGGATGAGAGAGGACAGGGGGGCTGTGACCAGGGATGAAAGAGGACAGCGGAGCCACCACCGGGGATGAGAGAGGACAAGGAGGCCTTGACTGGGAATGAGAGAGGACAGCGGAGCCACGACCGGGGATGAGAGAGGACAGCATAGCCGTGAGCAGGAATGAGAAAAGACAGGGGAGTCTTGACCAAGGATGAGAGAGGACAGTGGATCCGTGACCGCTGATGAGAGAGGGCAAGAGGCCCCTGACTGTGGATGAGAGAGGACAAGGAAGCCCCGACCGGGGGTGAGAGCATTGGAGCCATGACCGAGAATGAGAGAGGACAGTGGCGCCGTGACCAGGGATGAAAGAGGACACAGAAGCTGTGACCGGGGATGAGAGAGGACAGCGGAGCCACGACCGGGGATGAGAGAGGTCAGCGGAGCCATGACCGGGGATGAGAGAGGACAGGGGAGCCATGACTGGGGATGAAAGAGGCAGGGGCCCATGACTGGGGATGAGAGATGGGATCTATTTATGCATGTGACTTTCCTGGAAATTTCCTGAAATGTGTGCTTGGTTTTTAAATACCATCTTAAAAATTTATTTGTTTATTTAGTACAGGGTCTTGCCACACAGCTTAGACTCATAGTGATCCTCCTGTCTTAGCTTCCCCAGCGCTAGTATTATAAGCGTGCCCCACCATGCCTGGTTGTGGTGGCCAGCTCAGTGCAGGGCCAGCCCGGTATGTAATACCGGGGATGGGAGCTGGGTCCTTATTATTGCCAGGCAGGCCCTCAGACTGCTGAGCTATCTCTTCAGTCCCCATGCTTGGGCTTTCAAGCTAGAATGGGAAAGAAGAGCCACAAGTTGTGAAGGTAAAGGACAGGTTTGGAAAGACTGCATTAGAAGAATCCAAGGGATCGGAGTGGAGAGAAGCCATGTCAGTGACGTTTCAGGCAGTGGAGGAGTAGTGGACACTTTCTAGGGAGGGTGAGTGTTAGGAGGACTGAGATCCTAGGCCTGAGAGCCCACGCCAGGGTGACCAGCAAAGCTGGAGGAAGCTCCTTCAGGGAGTGGGGCTGGATTCTGGAAAGGACTCGGTATTCCACGGGTCGCAGAGTGGGTGCTTTCCAAGAGGGATCAAGGATACAGATCCAAAGGTGACAGTTTTAGAAACATCAGCAGAGAAGAACATGACAGTAAAAGCACTCACTGTGAATTCAGAGCATCATGCTAGAGATGGCATGGGGCTGGGTGTTGGCAGGGTTGTCCAGAGCATAGAATGTCCCCTTACATTCCTGTGTCTAATTGACCGTGTTCCTGCCCTTACAAGGTCTCCACAGAGGGTGACTCCAGAGCAGATGGAATTAATGAAATAACGTCATGGAGTAATTTAATACATTTTTCTGTTTCACCATTATTCTCTTATTTCCATTAATCATCCTAGATATTTATAATATGCACATTTGATTTGTAATAGTCTATTCCTACACATTTAATAAAAGGAAGCAAGCAAAACATTCCTCCTCCTTTTAAAAAATCAACATAGGTATACAGTTTAAGGCCCCCGAGTGCCCACAGCAGCTCTTTCCTGGAGTAGTGGTTTGCATCCTGGAACTACAAAGTAGTGGGGATCAAGAACCATACATACCATTGCTCAGAGCTGGGTGTCACAGAGAGGCAACAGAACCTCCTGTGGGACAGGCCCCTGCCTCTCACAGAAGGGCCCTGGAGTCAGATCTTTGGGCCTGGACCAGGCTTACCACCAATGCAAGACCTGCCAACAAGGAGGTAGAAGCAAATTCATCCCAGTCCTTTTTACGCTGGAAAATAGGATTTCCACTTTACTGGATGGCTTTTTCTCCTTGCCTAGGCAAGGCAGACCTGCTCCTAGAGAAACTGTGTGTCCTCCTTTGCCTTCCAGTGTCCAGTGCTGAATAATAAGTCTCTAATATAAATTGATGTGGGCAAAATGGTGTCAAAACGTCCTTTGTTTTAAATCTCTGTCCCTCAGATTAGTTCTTACAATGTTTCAAATGGTACGTCTCCGACACATCCAAAGCAAAGCAATGTCTTGGGGACGTTATGGGAAGCAGAAGAAGCCACTGCAGTTGGCAGCTCTGCTCCCCTGGGTTCTGGCTGCCTAGCTTGCTCTGCTGGACAGCCCCACCCTATCTGTCTACTTTTGAACATCTGCAAAATTGTCATAATCCACCATCTCATACTATGAATCAGAAGGTGATAGTTTTAATTTTCTTCCCTCTCCACTGCCCCCAGAGAGTGTAAACCACTGCTGACCTCATTGTGAAATTGGGCTTTGTGTTACAGAGAGTTTTTATGTCTTTAAAGCATTGCAATAATTTAAAACAGACCAACAAACTTATTTGGGATGAAGGTAGGTGTTCGAAGTTGACATGAAATTCTTGCTATCAAGTCATGTTTTTAAAGTTGTAAAGGATGGTTTTTAACATTAGATGCAAAGAGAAATGCTTTCTTTAATTCAATATTAAAAATAAGATGTTTTTGCTCTTTCATTTTTCATGACAATTCAAAGAAAGGGATACTACGAAGAAAAATGTATGAATATCTGAAAATAAAGTATTCTATAGTACCAGGTTTTTAAATAATAATCATTCAGGAATTCAAAGTGTGTGCATGCCTAGAGACTGTTAAAAATTCTGATGAAAATTCTTCTTCCATAAATGGAAAACATCATACAAATACAAGTTCCTATTATTCCCACCTTCCTCCAAGGGAATGAGACTGTAGCTTCACTCCCCGAGTCACGGCAAACAGCATTTTGTGAGAAAATAAAGCATCAAAGGATATGCTGGCAGTGGCCAACCAGCCAGAAAATAAAAGCAGCCAGACCTCGTCCTTGCTCAAGGGGAGGCTGACAGATTCTTCGTAGAGTAGCACCTGACACGTACACTGGTAGTTTCACAGCTAACACGGCATGAACATTTCTTTGTCTTCATCAACTCTGTTTAACAAATGGGGAGTTCAGACTGGGAATCACAACTAATGAGCTGACCCGGTGTCTGGAGACATGTAAAGTCTTTTCCTTGGGAACAAGAAATTTACATGAAATAAAATAACTTATTTTAAAAAATTATTCGGCAAGAATAAGCAGGGTACATTGGCTTCGTTCTCAGATGTGAGCTTCATCTCCTGAGACATACTAATGATGACATGAATTGAGTCTGTGAAAGTCAAGAATGGTGATATTAAGTTTTTTTCAAAAACTTATGTTTTCAGAAATTGTCACTGAATGGCTCTAAAATAATTTTTAAGTCAATAAATTTTATGCAAATGATTGTGTCAGTCATAAACATTCAATAACCATTTGTGTGTTTTCCCAGTGCTATTTACCAAGATCTGCACAGTCTAAAGTATCCGCAGTAGAAATTGGGATGTGGAGTCAAAAAGTAAAATAGATTTCAAGTCCATAAAAAATTCCATCAAGCCCTCAGTGGTGCGTCTGAGCTTGAGGATGACGCACTTGGTGTGCACTGGGATGTCGAAGTCCCCCCTGGAAGCAAACCCCAAGTTCTCACAGGCTGCTAGTAACTGTTTCCTCATTTCCCCAAGGGTCAAAATGAGAAAAAAAGACTTAGTCCAGGAAAGGACACTAGATCTGTGGGGGCTTTGTTGTATCAGTTAATATGAAACTGGCAATCAGTTGCTTAGAGAAGAACAGAAAGTACAAAAATACATTTGAAGCAAACAAGTGTATAGAATTTTTAAGAGTATAAAGAGGTGAGGGAGTGCTATTATTGAGAGGTGCTTGGAGGTTGCTGGTGTGGGGTGAGATCCTATGTCTGTCTGTCTGTCTCTCTCTCTCTCTCTGTCCTGCAATTTCTTCCAAAGCACTATCTTAGGACATACTTATGCATTTGGTTTTCCTGTGACAAAGGTGACATCAGGACAGGTGGCAGCTCTGTGTCTTTTCCCCTGAGTCATTCACACAGTTGAAGCAATTTAATTTTGTGCTTCATTTGATCTGATCACAATGTACTTTGTGTACTGAGACCTATATTAGGAGGCATCTAGAAATCACAGGAACGCCACCTGGGTTGTATATCTTTTATTATCTTCATGACCAGTTCTGCCAGACCTATGGGTGGGTGCTAAATAATTTATGCTGCTATTGGGATATTGGAAAGGATTAAGCACAGTTTTAAAACTTTCCAGGGGGCTGGGGAGATAGCTCAGTAGAATAAGTGCTTGCATGGCAAACACAAGGGCCTGAGTTCCATCCTCAATACTGGAAAAAAAAAAAAAAAAACTTTCCAGGGAATTCACCTTGTCCTCTACCACAGTATCAAAGTGTTGAGTGCCAACTGACAAACACAAGGTAAATCTGTTAATTTCAAAAGATTTCCCCCAGGAAAACATTCAGGTTGTCCTGCTGCGCAGCCTCAAGCTTCAGACCTTCCTAAAGCACACATTTGGCCTTTTGTCTGTATGGGTCATTACCAGAACCAAGGTAGTACACTGAGATTTTTGGCGTTTTTTTTGGCACTAGAGACTGAACATAGGGTTTCATGCATGCTCTACCATTGAGCTACATCCCTAGACCTTTAGTTTTTATTTTTGGTAGGCTCTATTTTCCTTGGATGCCCTATTGCAGCTCAGAATATTCAATCAATAAATGTTTAAGGATTTATTTGCCTTCCTTTCCTGGGTTTTAAGTGGCTCATGTCTGGGGACACAGCACTGCAGGGCAGAGCAGCTGAGACACAGCTCTCCTGATATCAGGCCTAGGACTCCTCCACAGTGTCATGTTGCAGTAAAATCTCTCTATGGATAACATAATGTAGACCTTGTATACAGCCGCCACTATCAGAATTTAAATAACTCTCACATATCTGAAAGTGGCTTGGAACTCATGAATTAATTAACACCGTCAGCATCTATGATACGGGTTTGTTCTATGCCCAGTTTCAGGGGATGTGCTGTGGCTTTGGGACTAATTAAATTCAGCTTGCCTTTGCTGGGGTCATAAAACCAGCAAGGGAGGGACCTACTCTGGAATGAATGTGTTTACTCCAGAAAGAAAAAGCCCACTAATTCATTGTAGATATTATCAAATGAGGAGAGGAGAAAAATCTAAACATGGATTCCTTCAGTTCCTGCTGGCGTGCTTCAGTAAGGACACACATCAGGCCAATTCGGAAACCAATCCATCTCTATCATTCTAAGGAAGCTTAATGTTGTGGAATAAATACTTAAATTGAGGCCAAAAACTGCCACTCCCAGGAGGTTGAAGAAGCAAGCACAAGTGGGAAAAAGACTCCTTGCCATGGCTTTTCATGCTGACTACTCCTGAGAATGGAAAAACACAGAAACCAGTGTTCTGATAGCAAAGGACAGGAAGATAACATTCCCAAATATTTTCTGAGATTCTTTTTCTTCCCAAAGCTAGAAGTCACTGCTGCATGACATATTACTACTTGGAGTCTTCAATAGTTAACAACCAACAGGATCTAGCTCTTTTTAAGAGTTGCTGCCAAACCTCTGTGCGTCATGGAGCAGAAATCCTGCAAATGATCCCAGCGGCCCAGGGAGAATTGCTTGAAGACTAAGCTGTGTGCTGCAGTCTGTCTGCCTGCTCCGCTGAGATCCTGGCTTGCGCTGGCTCTGCTGGGAGACCAGCTGAAGTCCGGAACCAGAATGGGCAAGTGCAGGAGCAGCTATGAGGAAGTTTTCAGATGAAATCTCATGTCCCACACAATGTCTCACTTGTTTGCTGAGAGTCAGCTGGGTACCATAGTCCAGACTTCTGAATGTGAAATTTACAGTTCAGGCACTCAGAAGTTTCCAGAACACCTGTGCTCAGAACACCTGGAGCTGGAATCTGTACCATGTATGGGAATGATTTCAGTGTGCATAAAATCAATTAGAAAATTATTTTTTGTGTTTCTTTTTTTTAAGGCACTGTCTGCTTTAGAATGAAGCACTGTTTGGACCTGTGTATGGGTCTCAAATGTATGATTCATTAAGCCCCAAGGTTTGGTCTCCTTTCAAAAATGATGCATGTCTTACTTCCTTGGCTTAGCCTTGATAATGGATTCCACATGGGGCCTGATCAATTAGGATGCTCCAGTCCGGAGGCTCCTGCCAGCCCCCTTCCCACTCTAGACTCTGAGAGCCGCTGCGGTGACAATGTCATTCCTAACTGCTGTGCCACCTATGCCTGTGTTCACTCACCATGACCACTCTGAGCCTGGCCCACTCAGCTGTTCTTGAAATCTTTTCACTTCCAAATATCTTTTCTAAGTTGCAAAAAGTATGTATTTTTATCCTGCACAACATTCATTGTGAAATGTGTGAATAGTTCAGATGAACTGATTAATATGCATTGCATCATATAAGTAAAGTTATTCTTTACAAAACATTAGTAAGGCTGAGCGTGGTGGTGCATACTTATAATCCAAGAACTCGGGAGGCTAAGGCAGGAGGAACTTTGTGAGTTCAAGATTAGCTTGGGCTACAAAGTGAGTTCAAAGCCAGCCTCCTGAACTGGATAGGGAGACAGTGTCTCAGAGAGAGAGAGGGAGAGAGAGAGAGAGAGAGAGAGAGAGAGAGAGAGAGAGAGAGAGAGAGAGAGACAGAGAGAGAGATTGTAAATAAAATTAAATGAAATGGAAAAGGTCCTACTGGCCTCTTATCCTGTTCAGCCTTAGTCAAAACCTTCTGAAGGTGACCTTCTTTCTATTTTATAAAAATGGCAAACAAAAGCTCAGAGAACTAAGTAATTTTCCAAGAGTTGCACACTTAATAAATAGTGTCCCTGGGATTCCGATGGAGATCTTTTTCTGAAGAAAGGCACAGACTATACAGCATAGAGATAAGCCATTCAGTACTTAAGCAGGAAGTGACTAAAGAAGCCAACAGTTTTTCAAAGATGTTTAGCAACGCCCACAATTTACCTTCATGCCTGCTGCAGTCCTCGTAACACAACACCGTCCTGCTAACCTCTAGTAGGCCCCATTCCCCTTGGCGTAAGTCCTACTCAATAAATCTGCAGATCTTTAAGAGTCAGATTAGAAGCCAAACGAGACATGTTTGCTTGGATGGTCTCAGCAGTAGCTTACATACCCTGTGTCTTTGCTGAGTCTTTCAGCTAGTATCAAAGCAGCTGTACTCATTAGACTCATCTCACCAGGTGAAGAGAAGAGCCAAATAGTCAGAAAACAAGGCATCAACAAAGATTTTTTTTCATACCACTGTGTGGCTTGGATGTAATGTGTCCCTCATGCTGGAGGTTGGTGTGCAGTGGAAATCCATGGAAGCATCTGTGCTGACGGCATCTCCGGAAGATGCCGGAAACTCTGTAAGTTGGGCCTACGGGTGGGAAGTAGGTGGCCAGGGACGTGCCTTTTTGTGGTCCTTTCCTTGATCTCTTTTCTTGCTGGCTGCTGTGCGGTAAGCAGCTTGCTCTGCTGTGCTTTTTCTCTAGGGTGTCTCTGCTTTCCCATAGACCTAAAAGCCATGGAGTCTGCTGACCATGGACTGAAACCTCTGAGACAGGAGCCAAAATAAACCTTGTCTTCTTTAAGTTGTTTTTGTTTTCAGGTATTTTATCATAGCAGGAAAAAGCTGATTGATGCAACCAATATTCATGGTGTCAATAAACAGACAAAACATTGATTCAGAAGTATCAATCAGTTCTACACTATATAGTTTATTAAAGTCACTTGGGGTTATGTTCCTAAAATATTACACTGGCTCCAAGAGTAAGGATAAGGAATGTAGATGCAATGTATTCTAAGTTTTTTAAGTGGTGGATTGTTTTTTTCTTGTTTAAGAAGATGTTGTGGGCATGGCTTCCCTAAAACACAACCAAAAGTTGTTACTATTAGACTTGACCTTACAAGGTAACAATGACTTTGCTGATGTGATTAAACCCTTAGAAGGAGCAATTATCCTGCATCATTCAGTTGGGCCAAATATAATTATAAGGGTTCTTAAAGAGGAAAGCAAATGTGTCAAATGCAGATAAAGGCATTGTGACAATCCAGGCAATGGTTATAGTAATACACTTAAGTCAGCAAAATTAGTCATGAACTCAGGGATAGAGATGCTTCTAATAGCTAAAAGCAGACATACAAAGCTGGTCCCCAAAGCCTGCAGAAGAAAATCCAGCTGAGCCCTGCTGATACCCAGGGGGACTCATTTCAGACTACTCAGGACTATTCAGATAATAAATTTGCGTCATTTTAAGCTAAGTCCATGGTAATTTATTAGGTCAGCAATAGGAAAACAATATAAATGTATGCCTAATGTTTAGGGGTGAAATGGAACTAGATATAACATCTGTCAACATATTCTATAGATTTCAAGTCACTTGATGAATTATGACAAAAATTGCACTATATGTAATTTGATTCACTCTTATTATCTTATGTTTTAAAGATGTAACTTATCAATACAATAATTATAAGTACATTAATTGTATTCTGTTTTTGAAATGGAGGGTATTATTAAAATTGCTAATAGAGTACAAAGCTCTGAACATTGAAATCCCAGCCTTACTATAGTGTGAGAGCAGAGAGAGCAGGGTAAATGACATCAACATTTTGATTGTCTACTATGCTAGAGCCATCTGCTAAGTACACAGCATATGGCATTTTGATTAATCTTAACAATAAGCTTGTTAAACAAGAAGTACGTGTGGTGGTATATTGGTCTTGCTCTATCTAGGTCTTAACCATCCAGCAGAAAAGTATAAAAATGAAGTATGCACCGCATGGCCATAATAATAAGTTGAGCTGTAAATGGCTATGGTCAACAACTTCTTTGGGTAACTCACTATTGTTGTGTAATGCTGAACTGTGTTGGATTGTGTCGTCGAGTTCAGGCACCTAAATTAGATGAATGACAATGGAGTGCCCATCTTTGACAGGTATAGACAAAGGAAGGGATATAGAAATTAAGAATCATGATGTGTGTGAATGGACAGTACAGTTGGGATAGATAACGCCGTGCTTCTACATAATTCTATGAGAGTCAAGATTTGCACTAATCGTGGTTGGACAGGATATTATATCGGCTTCTAGTACTTTGGACAACTACTAGGAAAATAACAAGGTAGAAAGTATTAATTATTGAATGTTTGATGTAATTCAGGTATAAAAAATAAGATACGCAAACAGCTACACTCTCTTAATTTACTGATAAGAGACATATGCTATAATAATGTCTGTAAGTATAATATGTATGCACTTTCTATGATACCAAAACATTATGAAAACAGTTTGCAATGTATTAATTTATCAAATCCATCTTGTCAAGGTATCTTAAAACTGTCTCATTGATATTTGTACTTCAATAAAATAAAAATTTTTTAAAAAGGAGCAGTTAATGCTTACAAAGAAACAAACAACAATAAGTTTGTTAGGTGGAATTTGTATCCCTTCCTACAGATAAAGAAAGTTATGATCAAAAGTTATTAAAAAAAGAAAAAGAAAGAAAGAAAGAATGAATGAATAAAGGGTTGAGGAGATGGCTCAGTGGAATAAGCGCTTCCCTGGCAAGCGTAAGGGTCTGAGTTCAATCCCCAGTTCCGCCAAAAAAAAAAAAAAAAAAAAAAAGGGAAGAAAGAAAGAAAAAAAAAGAAACTTATGCAAGCTTCAAATTTGTAGGAGATGAGGCCAAATTCAAGTTTGAACGAATCTGTCGTGTTTTCTTTCTAAGTCATAACATTGCAGGGCTCTTCTTGACTATGTAGGGCAAATAATGGAAAGAAATCATGTCTGAAAATATTCTCCTTGCTTTCTTTTAATTGGCAGGATCTGTTACCGCAGACGGTTTCACTTTAGATCTATTGACTGTGTGTACATATGGTGAAGATGGTGGTTTCATGAGAGTATGAATGCGCAAAGCTGAGGGAGAGGGTAGGGCATTCTGGCATGCTAAGGCTCAGGGTGGAGGTCGAGATGTCATTACAGGGGTGGAGAGACCTTAGGAGTTGTCTCCTTAGAGGAGCCTTCTTTTGCGTTCGGAACTCACATGACAGAGAAATCTACATTGTATTTCTTGCTTTTTAAGAATCTTATATAGACCAGTGGAATTGACTGAAGCCCAAAAATATTTCAAGGGCAAGCTCCATACAAATGCATCCAGTTCTTTAGGAGAGGTACCATTATTACCTATTCCTCAAACTAAGTTCAATGTCAAGGATAAGGCTGCTGCATGTTTGGTGTCGGGGGTGACACTGTTGCTGTGATTTTGGCAAGTCTGCCTGGTGGTATACTGATGGCCTATATTGATGGCTCTCTGGAAAAATACCACTGAGAGCAACAACAAGGGTTTTCTTCAACCTTCTTTTTGTAAATAGAAAAGGCTCTGAATCTCCAGAATCCATGTTTTCTTGATAATGTTATTTGAGGAAAATTAAAAATTAAAGAGCTGAAATATTCAGTCTGGCCTTTCTACCCCCAAATTGGGCAATGCCACCCTTGTGTGGCTGGCAGTATTTCCCAAGACTCTTTCTTACCTACTGTGAATGAATGCTGCTGTTCACATACACACCACCTCTGTCCTACATGCCTGTCCTTGCCTGCCTCCGGCTCCAAAGACACTCAGGGCCCATCTGCCTTGCAATCTAGCTGCATTTGCTGAAGAGGAAGGAAGGCCTGGTGCACATCCCAGGCAGCGCTGCACTTTGCTTTCATTTTAAAGAACAAAACTATGCCTAGTTTTCAATGTATTTGTTATTTCTTTCTCAAATTACACAAGACTTTAAAACTGGACATAAAACTGCAATGGTGAGCATCAGAATGTGGAGAGATGATTATGTGACCTCTCAAGTTACTTAAGTCAAGAAGCACCCAGTGTGTGCAGATGAGTGCCCGTGCTGGCACAGGTTTTGCTGCGGCGGGATTCCCATGGAAGGAGATACATTTGCACCTAAGACAGCATAGTGATGGTGCAGCTCACTGAGGCCTGTGCATGGGCTCTTTTCAAATCACCTCAAAATACGTCACAAGAACCCCTGAGATAAAGGATTATTAGTCTTTGAACACATAGGCCAAACTGGGGTAAGTTCCGAAGGTCCTGTGTGCTGTAGCACATGGGCCATGAAGTCCGGATCCCAACCCTACAGTCAGTTCTCCTAACCATTATGCTATCTGACACTTGCTACATTTGATTTGGAAATAGATATTCAGCCAACACCAGCACAATGTCTACATTATCTGATACTGAGTTAGGTCTTTATAAGTACTGCTATAGTATAAATTTCAGTTGTTCAAATTAGCCTCAGTGGACCCAGATGGGCTGAGAACTGGTACTTGGACCAGCATTTGAAGCCATATGGGCTCTTCATCATGATAGACACTCAGTATATCTCTTTTCAGGGTCCAGAATGCAGAAGTTTTGTTTTCCCTACTGGATGCAGATAAGAGTTTATCCTGAATACTTCCATTTTCAGTGGGATCCAGCATAATTTAGAAGCGCCTTTCCCAACTGGCACATTTCCACAGGATGACTTTTCCTAGGTTCTGAAAGTCTAGGCTCTTTCTGTCCACTCCTGCCCTCAGGCTTCGCTGCCTCTGCCTTGGCCAAGGTCCTGGGATACACTGTGATGCCATCTTTCTCTGGTATTGTTACTAGATTGTAATCACAGAATCACATCCTGGGGAGGCTTTCCCTTGGGAATGGGCTTTGCAAGCAGCTGGCTCAGTTTGTCAAAATGCTTCAAGTCATTTACCAGACCTTCTGGGCCCAGGAAAACCCTAAGCGCATTTGCCAAGTGCTCTTTCCTCCTCATTTTTAAATCATGCACATTTCAAGGGAAATTGGATCCATATGTCCCTCATTCATTCACAGTTAACTCATCATTTTGTCATTTCATAAGAACTTTTGATGTTTAGAAAGCCTTCTGTGTAGTTTTATAAGCCTTTCTTTTTGTTTTTCAAACCACAAAGCCACATTTTTAACAAAAAAGGAAAAATAGTAAACAAAGACAATGATTTAAGATTTTGGTTTCGTATTTTCAGGACACATCAGACCCTGTGATGGACTGTAGGCTTTTCTCCTACGCCCCTCCTTTCCTGAAGCAGAGAAGGGGCAGGATGTTGGTTAGTAGGAATGGAAAGTTTGACCTAATTTCAAAAAATCAGCACTTCAAAACCAGAAATGCTTAAATAAATAACATTTAAGCCCCATCCAGCAAGGCTGTCGTGCAGTCTCTAAACACCAACAAATCACATCCGCTGCCAACAGTTTCCTAGCTGAGGATATGGCGATCATCAGCTTCATTAGGCCAGGCTTGTCCAGATTGAGGGTGTGTGCAACTTCACGCACAAAGTGAGAAGTGACAGTTGCTTCAATCCAAGCAGCCCTGGGCGGTTTCTCCCGCTCTGCCCCATCCATGGGCCCCTGCACCAAGCGGACGCACAGAGCTCCTCATCGTCGTGCAGCTACACATCTCTTTGGAAAAAAATATCACAGTGACATTATTGTGCCCTCTGCAGGTGGAAGGCTTTCTTGCATAACTCTCCTTGACGTGGGCATGATTTTATTGGTGATGGGGCTTCCCTCATTGCATCAGACACCTGTCTCATGGGAACCAGCTCTTTGATAAAAGGACCTTGACTGTGGTGACACAGTTCATGCATTAAATAAATTATAATATGTAGTAGCAAATATGCCCTCTGCAGCAGGCCATAGCCTTAGTCAGAAGAACAAGCTTTGGTCCTCACAGTTGCTGGACTGTCTTCATCCCCACAGCCAGGTCACCAGCAGGACCCAGTGTGGCGTACCACGCTATCGGTGAGGTATGAACACCCCGGAGCAAGAACAGCCACCCATCCCAGTGCCAAGGTGGGTGCTGCTTCGTGATATCACCATTGGAAACAAAAGCCTGTCAGTTTTTTACACCTATTTGATTCTTATCTTACATAATACTTAAAAGACAACAGGGTGTGATTGTGGGGGTCCCCAATACCAGGTGATAGAAACCTCTCATTGGGACTGGGGGACACAGATACAGGTAGATGATGAGACCTGCCCCAAATCCCTGAGCTAGGCAAGGACAGAGCTGGAACCAAATACCAGGGAGCCTTTACATTTCTACTTTTCCTAAAAGGCTGGCTTTGAACTTGTGATTCTTTTGCCTCAGCCCACCATGTGCTAGGATTTCAGGCATGCACCACCATGCCCAGTTTTACTCTCATTTTAAGAATAACTTGAACGTATACAAAAGCCCAAGTTCACAAAGACTTTGCCTATTAATGGAATGCATTTTGTATATGGCATCCTTTCACACACGTAAGGAAGAGCAAACACGTGGACTCCAATTGAGTCTGATTGATCTTTTAATCACAAGTGCAGCAGCATACCCTGTTAATTGAACACTAAGAGGTACTAGGCTTTGTTAAGACAATTATTATGTACATCTTCAAATATGCAGCCTAAGGGATAATTGGACACAATACAGAAATAATTCAGGGGAAGGCTGTAAACACAGAAGGAGGCGGGCCGAGCAGATGTGTATGGAATTACAGGGTCTGTGTGGGAGTAATGATGGAATTCTGAGGTGACTGTGCAGTAGGGTGCCATCTGCTGTGCATGCAGCTGTCCACCACAAGGTGGAGACGGGCACCAGAGATAGACGCTGGACAAGGCAGAGCTGGAGGTGGGAGCTCTGTGCTGTGATTCTCTTAGACACACCAAGATGCTGAGGTACAGGGTAACATCTCTTTTCCGTTTGTGACACCAGGGAAGATGAAGCTGGGACTGCAGTTGAGAAATGGGCCTGCAAGGCCTAGCAGCCAGAGGAGACCGAACAGTGCTGTGGATCTGATTGCAAAGCTTGAGGCCATTGGCCTTGAAGATCAGCTGGAAGTGTCCTGGATGGAGGAGAAGTCATTTAGAACTGCAGGGATCCAGGCCACTGGCCAGAGGTGACAGCTGCAATTTTACAAAGCCCCTAGCTTGTTCTAGTATCCACCCCCCAATGGGCGGTCCATCCAATGGGAACCACTGACTAAGCACTACGTGCTACTGCTCATGGGTCAATACAACGTGTGTGTGTGTGTGTGTGTGTGTGTGTGTGTGTGTGTGTGTTCTGTGTGCACATGTGCTGGAAAGGAAGCCAGAAAGATTATGTGCAGTTGTCATTTGCTCTTTGGTCAGAAAGAAAGGGAGAGAAGCTCAGGGCATGAGAGGCTGAGGGGAGAGCTGTGCAGGCAACTAGGTCTAAGTGTAGGTGATTATACGCTTCATATTGCTGTGTGCATTGATTCATTCATCAATAAATACTGAGTGTCAGTCATAAGCTGAGCATTATGCCAATGAAACCATTAAGATGAATAAAATTGCATCCAAAGCTAGCCTTGAGATCCATGGGAAGCAACCATCTCCAGTAAGAGTCACCCAGAACCCTGGGCAGGGGAGTCTGCCACTCCCTTGCCTCAGAAACAATGGCAGTCTATGGCCATACCAGCCTGAATGCACCCGATCTTGTCTGATCTCAGAAGCTAATCAGGGTGGAGCCTGGTTAGTACTTGAATGGGAGAAACAGGATATCAAGCATCAAATCTAGAAAAGTTTTGAGTAAGTAAGCACATTTGTTATATTTAAAGAATAAAGAGGAACAGAAGGTACAGAACCTTGTAAAAGATGAAGGAGTGGAAAGGTAAATCACAGAAGAGGAAACCAGTGTCAGAACATAGGCTGAGTGTGGCACAGATGTAGCTAAAGAAAGGCTTGGGGAAAACAAGGCTTGGGTGAAGGTGAAGCCCGTGAGGCCAGCACCTGGGCACTGAGATTCCACTTCCTCCAGATCTTCTTTTCCACATCACAGTGAAGAAGAGTCACAGACAAATCCTTCCCTGTCGGGAGCCGCTCTAAGATGGCGACCGCTCCTCGCTCCCCCGCCCATCGTGTCAGCCAAGAGAGCGCCTATACCTGGCTTCCTGGTTCTTGTTGCTGTACCAACCTCTCCCTTATTTGGAATAAGCCCGCCATTGCTGTAAGATCTACCAATAGTAATCGGCCACGTGTATAATCATGATTGGTATATGGAACCTATATAGCTTCTTGTATCAGAAAATCCGCCATGCTTGCACGATAGGAGCCGCGGATAGCGGACGCATGTCGAGGCTTGCATCCCACTCAATAAAGGCTTGCTGAACCCTTTGCTGAGTGTCTGAGTGTCTTCTTCCGCGGGACGGGAGCGGCGCCGGACACTTCCCACCACAAATCTCACCTCGCTGATGCTACCTGTGAGGTGAAAGCTCTCAGCACGACTGAGTTTTGCCTTCTCTGTTGTTCATGCCATCATCAGGCCAGCCCTAGCTGCTTGGGTACCCCTCAGTGCCTCTGGGTTCATCTTCCTAAGAGTTCTGTGTGTCCCCTTCTCTTGACCCTCTTTGATTTCTAAAACTATCTCTTCTGTAAAGCAGCACACAGAAAGAGGCACCCACCCTTAATCCAGTCTCTGCACCTTTCCTCCCCTGTGTACTGAGGCTAACTCATGCTTTTATTCTCAGTGGACAGTGCTGACCCACTCTTCCCATGAACAGTCTCCTGAGCTTCCTTCCCCCTGTGCACTTCCAGTCATGGATACCAAAATGTTAGATGGTGTGTGTCACTTATCTTTCTCACCTCATCTCCAATTCATAGCCAGAGCCCGCTGGTTCTACCACAGGACACAGCCGGAAAATCTCCTCCACTCAGCTTCATTCAAAAGCCAAGATCTGTGTACCTGGATTGCTAGCAGCCACCACCTGGCTGATGTCCTCTTCCTGCATTTAGCTCCTCACCATCCTGGAGGCCAGAGTGAGTCTGTCTAAATGCAAGTCACATTGACACAGCCCAGTGTGAACTGTTACAATCTGTGAAGGACAAAGTCAGCCAAGGGCCCACGGACTCCCTCTTTGCCTCCCTGACTCAGCCCCTTGAGATCTCTCATCTTGTGAAGGTCATTTCAGCCACACTTGGCTCCTTGTTCCTTAGACAGGCCAGGGAAGGCCCTCTACAAGATCCCTGAGGAGGCCGTTCTTCTGTGTAGGACACTCTTCCACAAGATGTTCAGTTAGCTCATTCCCATCCTGCCACATGTTTTCGCTCACATTTACCTTTCGTAGAGGGACATTTGAACATCTTTTTCTGCTCTGTTCCTCCATTCCAGGGTCCCAGACCCTAACACCAGCTGTACCTTTTCCAATTCAGATACGGGACTTATCACCTGCCAGTGTTCTATGTTTATACATTTCTTATAATTTCTCATACCTTTCGCATATACTTGGGTTTTTCCAGTAGCCTAACTTCTGCCTGAAAATAACTTCCATGAGTCTGTGACTTGGTGATGTTTCCCAAGTTCTCCCAATGGCGTGTGGCTCTGAGATGCCACAAATAGTCGCTTGAGACACAAAGAATTCGAGTTACAGGTAAGAAAGTGAAAGAGCTAATACCTGTCTGCTCAGAGTACCAGTGGGAGGGGAGCACTAATGAAAAATGCACGGAGAGAAATTGAATACTAGGAAATAAGATTTTGTGGGATAGAGTTGAGCTTTAGAAGGCCACAAACAGATTCCTAACTATTTTGGGCCCTCTTCATGAACCAATTTTTGTCCCTTTGGGGTTGCTCTTCCCCACTCTGAAGATGCAGGACTTGTACTGTACACCATGACTCTATGCATCCGGTTGAGAAATGAATAACTGGATGGAAGACAACACTGTATTACAATAAATAATGTACAATTTATATTACTGTGTTAAGGGAAATTCTGTATCACTTGTGATTTTTTCTGTTTTAATTCTAATCTGTGCTCTCTTTAAAAGAATAAAAGTTACCCCTTCTTCTGCTGGCATGCCAGAGTTACATCTATTACTGAAAAGTATCTTGACCTTCTGGACCAATAGTCTAGGAACTTGCCCTGCCAGGGAACTTAGAGGCACACAGCTCTTCCACTGAGGTCTCCATTGGCTTCTTCTTCACTCGCTCACCCACTCCTTGCTCAAGAAGGATTTCCTGCGACTTTAGGTAGATGTGATTCACTCTTTTATATAGACACTAGGGGGCTCTGTGTGATCATTATGCAAATAAAAACAGTTTTGCAGAGCAGAGGCAGCTGCTTCCTTTTCTCCTGGATGGCAGAAAAATTTACTTTTTAAGAAAAATATTTAGCGTAGCTGGATAGTGAGGGGAAGGGAGAGAGAAGAGAAAATATCATGTCAGAGGGAGACACATGGCTGGAAGAAGAGCTGGCTCTGTCTGACAGCTGACTGAAGGTCACACCCCCAACTTGCTGGCCAAGGACAACAAGCTCTGGAGGGACAGCAGACGTCTCTCCCTGGGACCTGAATAGCATGTTTTCAGTGACCTCGGGACAGTGGTGTTAGTGATTTCATGCCTTACGACCTTGACATTTCTTCTATGGACTATGCTTGTTTCTCTTTGGAGATGTCTCTTTGGGATAGACACATGAGAGGCCAGGTAGAAGTTACTCCTTCTTATCTATCAGATAGGCAGAGGAGCCCTATGATGTCCCTGTGTTTCTCAGTGCTCTGTGCCACGTACTTAGGACTTTGTTACTGTTGTTGGAGAAGTAAGGACATGATAAATGCAAAGCTACAGTGGGGATCCAAAGGAGAACATTAGCAGGATGGGGAACATTGAGTTACGGCATTGCCACATCAATGATCTGCCTTAGACACTGCCCCACCTCAGAGAGCAGGGCACTGTTGCTTTCTTCACATTTAGAAGGAAACAAGGATCTCGCTTCTGTGCTGCTAAGGGACTTCCCACCCTGCAGAACCATCATAGGACAATTTGGCACCAGGCGTTAGGTCTACTTGTCAGGCCTGCCCAGACTGCTAATCCAACCCCTTGGATTCTAGAAGGAAGCAGAAGACGTTCCCCATGCTCTCAATATAGTTTTCTTTTTTTTCTCTAGTAGATTGCTGCTTTAAAATAGGAAAATCTGCAATCTTAAAATAGGAAAATCTTCAGCTTATTATAAGACTGGCAGCTACATCCTATGCATAGTATTTCAGTCTTTCAATGTTTGAACCAGATCCGTCCATCTTCAATGGCTGAATTCACACCTTACTCATATGCACAGGTGGGCATCTAGATTTCCAATTGCCCTTGCCACATTCCTGAATGTCTTTCTTTTTTCACATATCCACATATTAATGCATTCCAGAAAATCCAGCCCCATGCTAAATGGACAGTAGGAGTTCCCAAAGGTCTCTGACTCTAGGTACTTCTTAAGACTTAACAGTATTTAAAATAGCAGCAATTTAATAACAAATACTGTCCTTGAGGTTTTGGTTCAGAATCATGCCATATCAGCCCTTCAATTTTATCCTTAGCAATGATTAGTATTTAGCTGACTTAGTGTTAATTCCTTCAGTCCAGTATATACTTAACACTCTTTATATGTGATTAAGCTTCCTTGGTAGAGGCCAGCTGGTATGCCCATGGTCTTCCTCAGCCTCCGCATTCTGTTCTCCTGCACTTCAAGACCAATGCTTTGGAAGAACCTTCGAGATGCATTCTGAGGGAGACACACAGCTTAAATAGGAGCTGGCTCCCTCTGACAGCCAATTGAAGGCTACACTTTTAGATCACTTGTCAAGGAGGGCAAGTCCCAAAAGGATGGGAGATATCTCTTTCTGGGACCTGAATAACATTTTAAATAATTTGGGTGAGGCCAGAAAAGACATGTTTATCACATCCAAAGATGATAAATTTACAAAAGAGAGCTCACATGATAACTGACAGATTGGAGCCACGGAAGGCTCCACAGGCAGAGCGCCCAGCTAAAATGCAACAGAGGCTAATGTCAAGGACTGAGATAACTTCCAAAGGCTAGATGATGAAAACTGGGACTTGTAGCTGTTCCTGTGCAAAGATGAAGAGGAGTTTTAATAAGCCAAAAACTCTATTCACAGCCAAGGTCAGACCTGCTACTAGGAGGTGGCACAACCCCAAGATGCTCAGAGGAAAAGATGGAGAAGGACTTGTCTCCCTGTGCTCAGGCAGTATCTCAAGGGTTACAGTCAATTAAAAGGGAACATTTTGGGGTAGACACACTTGAAAGCACATGTAAATACTTAGTCAAGACTGTCCTAAGTCTGTCCTGAGGAGAAAGGCAAGCTTTCCAGAGGCCTTCATTGGATGCTGTGGTGGCTCTGGGCTCTGGCTGAGGATCAGCAACACCTCCTGGCTTCCCAAAGTCCACACCCAGGGAGGACCCAGATTCCACAGGATGGATGGAGTACCCATGCTGCCTTTGTAAGGCAATTCCAAAGAACAGGTAGGACAGAGAGCCCCTAGCTAAAAGCACAGGTCTGAATTCCTCAGTCTGGAGCTCAGAGCAGCTTGGATTTGCTGCTGGTCTTTCCTGCCTCATTTCTACTGTTCACTTGTGAGTGAACCTCCTAAAATGTGTGGAACTCATGTTTAATGTAGCTGGAAGGGTCTTTGAAGATGTAATCATGGCAAAAGCAGGGCCCATTCCATGGGGAAGGGGCAGCCTAACATGTCTATGAGGCCTGGAGTGTTCTGTAAGAAAACAGAGACACAGGGAGGACAGGACTATGTGACTACAGAGAGATGCTGACCCTCAGAGACAGCCCTACAAAGATGAGGCAGAGACTAGGTTGGTGCACACAGCCAAGGAAAGTGACCCCTGTCAGGACCCGGGTGTCCCCTCCTATTTGTGCTTTCCTAGCAGGCTGGAGATGCAGTTTCAGCTGGAGAGCAGAGGCCCGGAAGATATGGAGTAGCCTGTTCAGTTTGGAATTCAAGAGGGAAGCTTGGATTCGTTGGGCCTGCTGCTGGGTGTTATAGGCTGGCCAATGGGTGTGCAGGTTCCTTTTCCCCTCCAGACCATGTGACCTTTGAGATGAAGGACAGTGTTTAATAGGCCTGGAAACAGCTCAGTAGCTTCGGCACTGCCGCCTCCACATGACTAAGTCCTCACCCAGGTGCTCAGACTCCTGTGACTCTCTTCCCCTGCCTCACTGTAGACAGCTGTCCTGTCTAGCACACCAACAGCCCCTGCCTCTCTTGTACAAGCCACCTCCCATATATTGCTCAAACTTCTCCTCACCCTCACCCCCAGTCATCCTTTGCAAATCTGTCCAATCATGAACTGAATCTCCCAGAGGTCACCACTGCTTTCACTTCAATTCAGAGCATTAGCCAGAGTCCATCCTGGCCTTCAAGCTTCTCAACCACCTGGTCTCCATTGCACCCTCGGCGCTCCTAAGCTGAGGTTATGGTTTACATCAAGATGTCCCTCCAAAGCCTCATGGGTTCTATAGGTGAGGTCTTGGGAAGGTGTTGGGACATGGGGATGATACTCATTACTAGATTATTCCACTGATCAGTTTATTGCTAACTGTGGTATTGGGAAGCAAAGCCAAATTGGAAAAGATGGATCACTGGGGAAAGATCTGGAAGGTTGTATCTCTGTCCTCCTCCTTTGATCTCTCCTCATGGCTGGTTGTTGCTTCAGTCTTTTCCTCCCGATATCAGCATGCAGCATTTCCCCACATCATTGGGTCTCTTCTCAAAGTCCCCAGATTAAAAGGCTACCCACGCCCTTTGTGCCTGGCCACACACTCAGCCTCTTGCCTTGGCACATTTGCCCACAGTTCTAGAGAGCACAGTCCCTGGCAGCTCTGTGCTCATGGGTCAGTGTTCTGTCTCTCTTTGTGGTAGCAGCAACTCCATAGGCAGTAGGTTCTGATGATTGGTGCATTTATCCCTAGAATCTGCAAGGAATCCTGGCATCAGGGTGTGGCTAGTGATGACTGCAGTTTGGAGCAAGCAGGTTAGATAACCTAGGGGTGACTTGCAACCAGCAACTGCTAGAGAATATGAGTGTTTTATCATTGGAAGCTACTTCCGTTCAAAACTCAGGGTAGAAACATTGAGATCACAACAGTCTCCCCCATATATTGACTCCAATAGACATTTAAACATCCACTCTAATATGAGGACACTGATCCTGGGCCTGTTTTTCAACTGTTCACTCCTTCATCCCACAGGATTAGTGGAAAGTCACCATGAATAGCCTGGATAAATGTGTGGGGTATTCAGTGGGTACTCCTCCCCCCAACAAACTTCTAGTCTGGTGGTTAGTAGGACATTGTGCACCCATCACAGGAACACATTCCTGATTGTGAATTTTGATGAATGCTATGCAGGAAAGTGCAGGATGTTCTGAGGGATTTCAGATTGGACTCCTTCCAGGAGAAGTCACATTCAGCTTGAGACCTGGGTAGTCCTGGGTGCCTGTTCCCAGGCCAGCCTAGACCACCGGCATGCAGCTCCTTCTTGGCCCTCAGGATGTCCTTTCCCTGGGCTCTCCTAGGAGGTTGCTGCAAAATCAACTGCAGCCACCCTCTCAGTGTAAAAATAGCATCTCCCTCTGAGTACAGAGTTGGGTTGCTCAGCAACCTGGTTTTTTCCTCTTTCGTTTTGAATCTCCTTGTACCTTAATTTTCATTGGTCCTATTGCTAATTAGTCTGAAGGGGCTGATTGGTCTGTTCAACCTGATAAGTCATGTGGGTGAATCTAGCAATACCAGGATGCTGGGGGGAGATGAGAGGACTCATACACACCCGGGGTACCCCAGCATCCCTGCGGTCCCTCCTTCCTCATGGCTTGTGTGCACAGTTGGGGCTGACGGAGAGCTTTAGGAAGGTGTGCCCTGTGTCCCCAAAACACAAGATTTTTCCAATTAGGACTCTCAAAAATGAAGACTTCGGATCAGTGAACATAAGTCATCTCTTTGTCTCTCTCCTCCTCTCCTTACACCATCCTCTCCTTTGTGCATATATGCATTTATTTAGAAAGGATGGGAGATGGACAATGAAGATCTTCCTCTCCAACCTGGAAAGTACTGGTTGGTTACAAAAAAGGGACTGCAGGATAAATCAGTGGCAATTAGTGCCCCACTGAAGGCCCTTCTCAAGGCCATGTTCAACAATTGATCTGTAAAGTAAAACTGCCACTTCATCTTCATCCAGCACTCTCCCATCTATTATTGGTTACTGTATAGTACAGTGACTATTACATGGAGTAAAATGGGTGAGAGTCCCTCCACTAATGAAAATATTACTGGTAGGGCCCTGATGAAAGGTGTGAACAAGTCAGTGGTAAAAAGACTTGACCCTCTCTGGCGACAGAATGAAGTTTGGCTGGAGCTCACTGTCATCATGCAGATATAGTGACAAGAAAAAAGCTCAGCTCCTATGAGAGTGTTTAAACACCTATCAGGTCCATCACCACTGAATCCTACTGAATCATCAACCTAATTTTTGATCCAGGCCCCTGTGGCCCGGTGAGGGACACATGGGATCAAGCTCTGCTCTGTTCCATCCCCAGCAGTTCCGAACACAAACTCAGCACTCTCCCACGTTTGCAGGATGAATGAAACACCTAGCAGTAAGGAGAGGATGTATTTTCCTCTGTGATTCATAACTCTGTGCTAGGAATCTCTTCAAATTTTCTTTCTCAGCAAGGAGAGGCAGTGCACCTATGATCCTAGCATTCTGGAAGGCTGAGACAGGGGGATCACAAGTTTAAGAGCACCCTGAATAATGTGGTGATTTAGCAAGACCCTATCCAAAAATAAAATATTTTTTAAAGAGCTGAGGGTATAGCTTAGTGCAAAGGCCTTGGATTGAACCCTCAATACTACACTTCCAAAATTGCTTTGTAAACAAATTCACCCAAAATTAAAAGCAGTGCTCTCTTTCCTCCAGTTTGGAGTCTACAGTGATTCCTTTGGTGCCAGAAGAAAGCCACCCTCAGAGCAAAGGCCTTGCACAGCTGCCTGCAGCCCCTCCCTGGTGTCTGCATCTCACCCTGACTGACCAGCTCTCAGCGGGCTGGCTGGGTGCAGATATTCACAGGACTCTTTTCTGCCTGAAGCTCCCCTCCTGAGTCCTCAGGTCATCTTACAAAGCTTGACCTAGGGTCCTTCTATTCTAGAAAGCCTTCAAGTCACCTGTCTGTCCCTGCAGCTCCCTATGCTGGTCCTAGTACCTGTCAGAGGACGTAAAGGAACCATTTGCTTCTGGCCCTCCCTACTACATGGTACATTTTCTGTGGGAGGGGTGTGGAGAAAAACCAGGTTTCTCACTTTTCTCACTTCCTTTGTCCCTACTTCCAGGCCCCGTTGCTATTAGGTAAAGTTATGCATCACACAGCCACTGCCCTGATATTTACTGTTGAGGTCAGCACCTCTAGAGCTATTTACACACTCCACTTTGAAGTTGCCTCCCAAATACTCTCAGTCCTCTCGGAGCTTATCTCTGTCTTTGTGCAGACACTCTGTGTGAGTTGGAGGAAATGGTGAGCAACAATTATTTCCAAATCAAATAAAAGCAAAACCAAGGTTTTCTAAAAAAAAAAAAAAAAAAAAACTGCATAGATTACACATACATACACACATACACACACACACACACACACAATTCTACTTCATAAACCCATCACCTTCTCAGAATCTTTGCCCAAGAAAGCCCACTTCATCTATATCACTTGCTTGCACTTTGGGCTGCTGCCCTGTTTCTCAAAGAGCCACCCAATCTATGCCATTATTGATATCTGTGCTTTGTAGCTGAAATTGTGTGGTACTTACATGAAACAGGCATTTTCCTCAGACTTTTGTTCCGAGATTCAAAGTGTCAGATCATCAAGTAGCTGACTGGATTTTGTCCAAACCTCCTATTGCCAGGAGCATCATCTGAAACCCTCCTGCCCTGTGGCCTCCACGAGAGCCTGCAGACCTAGCTTCTCTGACAGCTCATTTGCAGAGACCTTGCCCCCCCCCCAGGAGCTCTAGAGGGTGCTGCCCTGCAGGGCTGGTTTCCCAGCCCCATGAAGCCCAGCACTGGCCTCCTGCCTGGGCTTTGCCAGGAGAAGGCAGCAGAAGCACCACAGTGGCTTCTGGGATTCTGGGCTAAGACTTGAGAACAGAGGTATCTTTTCCTCATTCTGTTTGTCCATAGTCAACCAGGAGTGATGGGGGCACAGAGCTAGAGGTCAGTCTGCCCTCACCAGGAATATGCCATATGCTTTGTATGATTGTGTGAACCAGAAATAACTGTCTTTGCATTTGAACCCTACTTTTATTCTATTTTATTTTTTGGTACTGGGGATTGAACCAAAGGCCTTCATGCTGAGCTGCCTCTGCAGCCTTTTCTTTCATTTTGAGACAGGGTTTCATTAAGTCAGTCAATTTTCCAGATTAGGCTCACATTTGTGATCCTCTTATCTCTGCCTCCCAGAGTACTGGGATTATAGGTGTCTTCTACCAAAGTCTGGTTGATGCAGCAGCAATGATAACTGTTGCTAAACCACTTTCAGGCTGAGCAGGGC
This sequence comes from Ctenomys sociabilis, assembly GCA_004027165.1. Taxonomy (NCBI): domain Eukaryota; kingdom Metazoa; phylum Chordata; class Mammalia; order Rodentia; family Ctenomyidae; genus Ctenomys; species Ctenomys sociabilis. Next base: position 98,950 of record PVKA01002514.1, on the reverse strand, counting down.
AGAGGGCACACAGCTCTTGAGCCACTCTCTCCTTCTGCCTTGTGTTACTCATCTCCAAATCCTGCAATTCACTTCTTCAGTGAGACAGGGTAGGGTAAAAGGTGTCAAGTAGGTGGGGATCAACTTGGATAGGACTTTGTAAAAAGTTTGGGTTTTTATTCAAAAATTCTATTGCTTACAGTGCTCACTGGAGAATAGTAATTAATGAAGCTTCCTATGGCTGCAGTTTTGGAAATTTCTGTGAATGCTGTAACTATATGGTAGCAGGACACAGAGCAAGACTATGTACATGGGAGTTAGACCAGGCCAGTAATAGGAAAGAAGGGGAAACAGAGATGGACTTATAATTTATTTGAGAAGCAAAGGTGATAGATAGGATTCTGAGGTTTTCTGTGATTGGCATGGGAGAGAGAGAAGTCAAGGCAGGTGAGGAGTTCTGGTTGGATGTTGGTATGACTTACTGAGATGCACAGGGCTGCAATACTAATGCAAATAAAGGATGGAGAGACCTTATGAAGCTGAGGGTCTGCACCGAAAGATTGAAGAGTAGACTGGAAAGTCATAGCTAGAAGGGTGGAAGCAGACATCCAAAGGCAATGACCAAGATTGGACTCCTTCCAAAGAAGCCCAAAGTGAGGCTGCCCCTTTCCTTCCCTTTTCAGTCTACCCAGGTTCCAATCCCATTGGTTTGTACCACCTACGTCCTGGATGGCGCTTTCCTCTTTAGTAAGTCAGTCATGCAGACATAGCCAGAAGTGTGCTAAACCAACACGGTAAATGTTTCTTACTTAGGTGAACACCATGACTAGCTGTCACAGTGGATGATTACCAGACACAGTACCAGACAGAGGGTGGATCCTGAACATCCTGTCTGCTGAACAGAAGAAAGGCAGAACTACTGTGGGCATGGATGGATAGGGATTCTATTTAAGAATTAACCTGTAACTAAAAGTAATACTGAATTTTTAATAAATATAATACATTTATAATTTTTCAAAATAAAGACCCACTTAGTATTTCCTGCTTACAGTGGTACTTTAGTCTCCAGTTCAGGTACGCACTCATTCGGCAGAGATTTGCAGGTCTGTGGGTCTTTGGTGGCAGGGTTCTCCTATGTTTTGATTATTGAACAAAGAGATGTAATCTCTTATTTGATTAAAAGAATATTCTTTTTGTGCTTCATATTTTTTAAGTAATACGTTTCATTTTTCTATTAATTTCACTTATGTTTTCCATTTAGTATTGAATTTGTGCATAGTCATAGATTCTTATCCAAACATTATTTAATCCAGCGTGACTCATGTTCTACCAGCCATCTCCACTTCAAGGGATCAGTCACATTCACAGAGTTTTCAGTGAATAATATCTGTCACCAGGAAGTTTATGGTGACAAATTAATAGGTCTGAGTCTTTGTCTATGATTTCAGCTCTTATCTAACATAGCCCTAAATCCTTTTATCCTTTTTGATACAGATATTTCATAATAAATTGTTTTATCCATCAACCTCTCTTTTCACTGCAATATTGGTGGACTGAACCCAGGGCCTTCATACTGAGCAACATCTCCAGACTCTTCTTTACTGTATTATCTTTTTTTTCTGTATTTTAGAGAAGGGTTTACAGAGTGTTGAGGGTCTCACTACTAGATCAGATTCACAGTGATTCTCCTGTTTGTAGTCTCCCGAGAGCTGGCATTACAGGCACACACCACGCCCAGTCTCAATTGCCATCTCAGCATGTCCTGGGGGTGGGGCCAGCTTGGCAGGCCCCAGGGGATCGAACCCCCCCACCTACTTGCAGGTGCTTTTATCTGCTGTCTCTGCCTATTTTATCTTGAGTCTACATCTCAGTAATTCACTACATTGTCCAGGCTGGGCTCGAATTTAAAAATCTCCTACCTCTGATTCCCAGAGTGCTGGCCTCACAGGCATGTGCCTCGATGCCCAGTTGTCTTGTGGACACAATGTAGAATCCAGGCCGCTGCTTGCATATTCATGCACAGCCAGTGCTCTTTAAACACAGGAAGTAGTTTCTTGGCCTTTACAAAAGTAGTAACGTTTTCATAATAAAATCTTTTCATAATAAACCTTACTAATTTCAACCAATTGAAATGTGGAAGGATGAAATTTTAGAGTCCTGAAAAGATAGGATGTTTTCTTATATCCATGTTCATAAGTCTTAAGTAGAATTGTTTCAATTTATAGAGATACATAAATTACTCCTAGCCTAAGTTCACTGTGGTGGATTGACAGCTAGCGGTCCATGTGTAACACCCAGCTGAAATGTATCAGTGTGGTGGGTGCAGGAGGTCGGCCTGGGGGCTGCTGCCAACAGCGTGGAGAGGACAACTGGAGAAGGGGAGCCATCTGGGAGCTGCTGTTTGAGAGCAGCTGAGAGGTGGTGGGGAGCTGTTGGCTGCGCAGGAGGACCTGGATCTGCTGGCCTTGGCTGTGCTCAGTGGAGGAGGAGCTCATGATCTCTATCTGAGAATGGCTTCTGTTCACCTTGCGGGAGCTTTGGTCCTCCCCTTGAGCTCACTTCCTGGCTCCAGAAAGGAAGATGGTGCACTTCCCCGCCCCCTAGCTAAGCCTGTCGCATTGGCTTTCCTACTGGGAATTCAGCTTTCCTCATTGTTGGAGGAGCTCGGGATCTTACTGTTGCTGAGGATGGCTGTGATACTTTTCGAGGGATCTGTTACTTACCTTGAGCATTGCCTTCTGGTTGAAGTGCAGATCCCTCTGCCTGCTAGCACAGATCCTTCATCTGCTGGCAAAGACTGTCTAGCTTTCACTACTTACCCCACAGATCTGTAAAGAAAGCCTGCACAAGACATACTCATCAGCTCGAGGCCTCCGGGTGGGCTTGTGGGAGGCAGAGTTGTGAGGTCTAGTTGTCAGGTGGACTCATGCAGGATGTTATCATGGGATCCAGGCCCCTGCCCGGATTGTTTAGTTTTTAGTGTGTGGACAGATTTCTTGTACTGCCTTTGTGTATATGATTCTTTGGGTGACTACTATAAATAATCTTATAAAATATGTGTCCTGTATTGTATTGTTCCCTTTGCAAAACCTCCAACTATACATTCACATATGCACAAATAAATGTAACCCAGTCCCTAAGAACTTCGATCTTTTAAATGTGTTACTCTCTCCTTAAGAATCCTGAGAAATTGTATGCATCCATAATTAATTTTATTAACACTTTATTGTCAGTGTTCTTTATGTACTTGTAAGAAATCTAAAACATATATGTATACATACATGAATTAAAAGTTTAAAAATACTTGTATTGATCTATTTTGAAAAACTGTTCATGGTAATTTAAAAAATATTTTTTCTTTAACTTCTACATGAAACATAAAATACTTTTGAAAATGAAAAGAAAGGCCTTAAGACTTAAGATGACTACTAGGCACCTGCAGTGGTAGTCCAAACCCAAATATAGGGTTAAAAAACTGTTGGTCTTGGAAAGTGAAAAAGATTACGTGCAACCTGAGCCAGCACATGGATATGCCAAATGTCAGGGCTTTGAAAACAAACTGTCTGGCACTTTGTGTCCCTCTTGCTTACCTCATTTACTGAGCTTCTCCCCACCTCCCCAATCCTCATAATCTCTATTTTCTCTGTTCCTCTGGCTCCCTTCCCTATAACCTGTACATTCTGTGGCATCTGCTTGGAGACCTTCCATGCCCTCCTACCTGACCTTGTCACCTGTTATGCCATTCCTAGATCATTCTTTCTTCTTTGCCCCATTCCAAACCATTTTCTATTCCGTTCCATGACAATAATTCCTAGTGAGGATGCACTAAATTAGTTTCATGACTAATTAAAGGGTTCACATCTGGAGTCGCCTCTAGATGACCTTCAAGACCAAGTGTATAACTAGGCCCTATCTGCCCGGCTATCTATGCCATAGCTGATTTTAGGACAGTAGAGTGGTGGCAGGGGAGCTGCAGTGATGACAACCCAGATCAAACTCCATGGAAGGCCAGAGGCAAGGCTGACCACTGCTGTCATGGTGAGGTCCTAGGCCAGTGGTGGGCAAACTCTTAGAGCTTTCTGCCCTAGGGGAGGAGAAGGGACATGGTGTAGACCAGTGAAGGGGAAGTCTGGCCTTCACCCTACCGGCAATGGGGAAACACTCATGGATGTTTAGCAGAGGCTAGATGAAGAGGACAGAGCAGCCAGAAACAAGAAGAAGCCACCAGAGTGTGGATCTCAGACCGGAAGGGTGGGCTGTCCAAGAGGAGGCTGCTTCAGCTATGAGTGCAGATATGAGAGAGAAGGGTGAGTGTTGCTGTACAAAAGCACAATTCCTAGGAAAGGTAGCAACTGACCAAGTACTACAACTCTAGCCCAGAGCGAATACCTTCAGCATAACCTCTGCTGGCCTGCTATGTCTACAAGAGACTGCAGTAGAAAGGGTGACAAGGAATCATCCAGTCAAGCAAGATTTTAATTATGATTCACGTGAACTGTCAGGATACAAACTTGTGGAGCCCTCACACTGTGCCCACACCAGAGCATATGGAGAAGCTCATGGCCAGCCATCCTTAGGCCCAGTTGCTACTTCTGGCGGCACACTCATGGGCAGGGCCTTCCACCTAGATTGCTCCTGGAATTCTGGGGACTGTAAGATACCAGGGCAGTTGTGCAGCTAATTGTCACTGCACAAAAGGAGGCACTTCCAGAGCTGCTTCAGAAAATGGCAAGGAGGGAGGGGCAAGCATGTTTGAGGCAAGGGAGGGGACAATTTGAGAGCAATGCATAGCCATGTGTCTTTCATTGTAATAATTTAAAAAAAATTCTTAATATAAATATTTACTATATGTTTTTGTCTCTCCTTATAGCAAATATACCAAGGAAACTACCTGCCAGGATGAGAGACACCTGAGACCCACAGAGGGGCCACTTCTGAGTACCCTCCGTTCAGAAGTCAGGACAGGGAAATGTTCCAGAGAGGAGGGAGCCCTCATCCAGCAGACGCATGTGAGAGGAAGAGCAGGACCACATGAGAAAACTTGCATCTTCGGCCCCAGAGGACTCTTCACAGAAATGACTAAGAGAGAAGGAGGAGGTGGAATGAAGGAAACAGCTCCTCTTGAAGGGCAGAGTGGATGAGTGGCTGGGAGGACAGGGGTCTGTCCTCCCAGACCTGGTTTCTTCTCAAGGGCCACAGAAAGCAGCATGTGCACGGCTCTCCCTGAGTGCCAGTGCAGCGGACTGCAGAAACCTGCAGCAGCTGCACAGTGGCCAAGAGGGGGCAGCAAAAGGACTAAGAAGCCCAGCAAGTCTCCCCTCCAGCTTTGCCATTCCTGAGCAGATGCGGGACACAAACATCCACAGAAGCAGATTTAAGGTGTCTTGGTCTACTGCTGGGCTGGAGAAAGACAGAGAAAGCAGAAAGTGATTCTAAGAAAAAGCAATCTTTCATTTTGCTCAAGAGTTGCCCGTGACTATCATGCTGCCTTGCCAGCTCTTAGAAGAGGTCCTATCCCCAAAGGGCATCTGCATTTGACAGAGTATCAGATGCTGTGCCCAGGAGCTGGAAGCCTTAAACCCATACCTGTACTGATGAATGTCACCATAATTATGGAAAAGGTAAGATGTCCCCCTGCAGATTACATGCCTCCTCGGATGGGAACGGTGCTTCAGATGCTGTTTTTCCAGATGAAATGCAGTCTTCCCAAAAGGACAGACAATATCTTCATGGAGTATGGAAACCCTAGAGTCATAAGCCAGTGACAGACTGAGTAGTGCCTTCCCAGGACAGGGTCTTGTAACATATTTTTAACAGAACCCTGGATCAATGGAAACCAGAAAGCATCTCTTTCTTAACTTTTTCCAATTTCTTATCTAACTTCTTCCTATCAAAGGCCACCCACCTCAACTGTGATGGACATCAGCAGGGCCATTCAGAACATAGGAGAGGTGCACTTTTAACACTCTCCCTCACTAGACTTGCTGCTGCCACTTGACCCTGATCAGCCTGCAGACTCATCCTTGCACCCTTCTCCCTGCCACACCCCATGGCTCACTCTGCAACTGCCCCATACTGAGCACCTGTCCACCCTTGCTGATATATTGTTAAACATAAACATCTTGCTTATTTTCTCCTTTCTTCACTATAGTATAAATCCCAGGCAGGATTTCACACTACCTTGCTCTTTGCAGTATCCCCAGAGCCTAGACCCCAGTCTGACAATAGACAGAGGTCAAATGACAGGTGCAGCACAATAAGAAAGGATGGCCACATCATGATGGGAGACTCCGAGATAAAGTGGACCGGGCACGTGCAGGACTCAGCAAAGCGCTGGAAGGCTGCTCACTGGGATCCTGGTCACAAAACAGAGGATAGAGCTAGAGAACCAGGATGTCAGAGGCAGCGGCCAGGAGCTGACAGTGGGATGGTATGCTTATATCTACACTCTCTCCTTAATGCACAGATGGAAATGTTTTGATTGCTTACCAGATAGTCCAACTGCGTCTAAATAAATTGCTGACAAATCTGCTAAGTACAGAACTTTCTGTCTGGAAGGAACACCAGGCAGCTAATATATACACATATAAATACACACAGTGCATACCAGTTTAAAGGCAATACTGCCAGAATAAAAACTGTATTTGAAATTTATTTTAATAACATCTTTTTATGGAGGTCTAATTTTGTTCTGCAAAGAAGATAAAACTTTAGTGCCTAGTAAAATGAATTTGCTTCCTCAATTTCTCCGTTCCCACTGCCAACATACCAGAGAATCTAGTAACTATCCCAGAGTTAAAAATTGCAGTTTTTCCCCTAAATTAAGTGAATACAAATCTACCTTATATTTAGCAAGTCATATTTTACAAAGCCAAAGAAAAAGAATTTTAGGTTTGGAATCAGGCACAGAAGGGTTTCAGTCTCGACTCAGACCCATACTAGCTTTCGGAATCTAGTTTTCATAACTGGAAAAACTGGGCCCTGATACTTATGAACAAGAACTCGTAGAGTTCTACAGGGTCAGGTAGAGCATATGGCATATATCCAGGCTCCGAAATGTTGGCTGATATTCTACACTCTCAGTCACAAAAAAAAAAAAAAAGCCCAAATTTTAAAGCCAGCCTACCTAAATGCGATGTTACAAAATTATTTTAAAGGAATCATGACACTATTATTATAATGCAAAAAACTGCAAACAGCAACATCAACCATCAATATTTCCACCTCCAATGCTGTCTACACAACTTTATGTTTGTAGGTTATGCAGAACATATACTGCGCATACTGCTATTTCCTGTGCACTCACAGAAAGCTTCTAAGATGGCAAACAAAACTGTAAACAACTCTGAGCCTCAGCACTACATAATTATCAAGAAGCCTTTACAGGGGGCTGCAGAAACATAGACTTGTCCCAAATAAATTATCTTTTTCTATAGAGTCGAGAAGCTTAAAGCCTAGCTCTCCTATTTAGGGAAGTGATGCTTGCACATGGTTCCCCAACTCAGGTCCACTCGGTTCACCTGTGCTGCAGCAGGGACATGGTGGGAGAGTGGGAGGAAAGGCTTGCCTCGGGCTGCAGGAGCCTCAGATGCTGCGCGGGCCACCCCAGGTGCTGAGGGCTGCGGCCTACTCCTTGGGGAGCCCTAGCTTCCCTTTCACCTCCTGGAGAATAGAAGGACGACATGTGCCAGGTACAGACCGAACAAATGCTCAGAGGGCTGGCAAGGGCTGCAGCTCCAGAGTGTCATGAGAGGAAGGTGTTGTGGACCAGGTGTGCACTTTCTTCTCCTGTAGCTACCACTGGATCTTCAGGTAAATGTAAACACACACACACACACACACACACACACACACACACACACTCACATGGAATTGAACCTCTCTACTTACAGATTCCACACCTGTGAACATGCTGACTCTCTAAAAGTCCTCTGTAGCATCCAAATGAACACTCACATTGCCTTTGCTTACTCTGGGCTTGTGTAGCAGGTTACAGACCAGAAGCTTGATGAGGTCAGCTGAGTTCATGCTCCGCCTTCCTCTCACCTCTTGCACTGCTTCTTGGTGGTCTAGTAGGTGTTCTGTGGTTTTTTTTTGTTTGTTTGTTTGGTTGGTTTTTTTTTTTTTTTGCATTTGATGCCTTTTGTTATAATATTACTATCTGCAGAGGCCTCCAAGCATTGTGCAGAGGCACTGACTGGTGCTCCCCACCGCAGGGCTGCTGTTCTGTGCAGGACCACACCACAGAGGTGTGCCTCCCGAGACAAGCACGTTAGAGAAGGCTCCTTGGCCTACACAGCAAGAGGATGAACCATGGGAGTGCTAATGATAGCAGTGATGGTGATCAAGAGTGCAGTGTGGGTTCATTGGTAATGAGTCAACACTTTGTATCCAATGAGATCTTTAAACAGAAGCACACATAACACAAAATTATGTATTAATCAGTGAATGAAGTGTGACTAGAGGATCCCAAGAATTTAACCCAATATTTTCCCTGGGAGTAGGGCTCATCGGTATTGACTAATTTAGTGCTTTGGATGACTTTATAAGACAAGTATCTTGAACAGGAGTCTGCTGTATGGATGCACAGGTAGGTGCACATTTTCACACATATATGTGCACATGTCTGTGTGTACCAGCATCAAGCATGTGTGGGAGGGTATGTATGGCACATAGCTTGGGGTTGTGAGTTCCTTGAAGGAATTTGTGGTTTAAGATCCTGTAGCATCAAGTCAGGAATTATCAGGAGATGGGAAAGGAAGACTGAAAGAGAGAGGTATAAGAGCTGTGTGGTAGGCATAGGAGCCTATCTCCCAAGCTCCAACTTGCACGAAGCACGCATAAGCTGGCCACCCTGCGTGGTGATGCTTCTAGTAGGTTTGATAGATTTGTCATCTTTCTTATAATACTCTGACCTTGTCAGGTCTGTGAGTTTCAAACTAGAAGGCCTGGTTTCCTCTAACACAACTAAATATGGTAGTAATACTTTTCTAAAATTTTTGATATGCTAAATATTTTAAGTGTTACAAATTACTTAACCCACAAATAGTTCATATTAACAAATGTTAAGTGGTGATATTTTAGGCAAAACTCTCATCCGTTGCATATATACCCCTGCTGGTTTGCAGTGCACTTGTCAACATTTGGGAGCTGTGTTATCATACAGCTCTGTGGTCTCCATAGCAACACATCCCATTGCCTAGGTGACAGTGATCTTATGATGTCACCAATGAGCTAAGCTAACTTAGAAAACACACAGACATTACTTCTGGGTTCATTTGCATCTTAAAGTTGCCTCCAAGTCTTCCAGGTTAAAGAGCCAAAGGTGGAGCATGGGGAGGTCATTTAATAAACATCATGCCCAGATGCCACCTGTTAGAAGGTCCTTCACCTTCAGGGCATCTACAAGCACCCACCAATATGACTCTTGCTTTTCTGATTGGGGTTTTCTACCTGCAGAGCAGATGCCAAAGTAAAGCTATGGCATGCAGGGGAATAAGCAACAGCTATAAGGTGGTTTGGATGAGCCTAGAGGGCAAGTGTCCAGGGATATTGTCACCTACCCATCCCTCAGGGACAACTCAGGAAAAAAACTGACAAAGTATATGAACCACCCCAGCAGTCCTTCCTTTCTCAGATCAAGTGATTGACAAAACCCATTGCCACAGCCATCAGCCTTGTCCTGGGGTAACCCTGTTTTGTCAGGTGCCTTCTCTCTCAGATGGTGTCACACTGGGACAGGTGTGGGAGAGGGATGGCTACCAAAAAGCAGGGGATTTTAAAGAACACATCAGGCCAAAATCCTGGAATTGCAAAAGAGGTTTCCCATTCTATGGTCTTTCTCAATTCCCTTCCCCACGGATTTGCTGGAGTGACAGTACCATTTTTAGAAGAAAAAAACAAAGGATTTTAGAGGCTGGATACTTGTTCCTATTCTTTCAAGTCATGGAATCATTGTCCTAGTTCATGTTTACCTCCAAAACAATCAAACATCATTGAGTCACATTATAACTGAGCGAAGGGGGCCTTTCAGCAAAGAGCGCAGAGCTCTGACTCAAAAACATACAGTTAACATGTGTCCAAAATCAACCGGTTTTGCAGAAGGGGGACATGTCATCAAGCTGCCATGCATAGCTGGAAGTAGAGGTACCCAGGATTCCATGTGGAGCTTGACTCAGTGGTTGTTCAAGTGCCAGGCCTCACACGGAAGGTGGACGCAAGCATGGCTGCCGCTTCTTTGAAATCTTTAGTACTTGAACAACAAAACAAAAACAAATTTAAAATGTTATGATAGGAGAAAAGTAATTTGAGCCTAAGATAAGAAAATATAAGAAATCATAAAATCAGAATCTGAAGTAGACCGCACATTCCCTTTGAAGTTCATCACGCATAGCTAGAAATCTCGGAGGGTTAGCAAGGGAGCCGCTGGCTCCACATCTGCTATTATTTGTCACAGAACCTAGGGGGCGAGGCAGAGGTGTGGCTACTCCCCTGCTAGTAGGATGACCAGTGGTCAGGGCAGCCCCAGAAGCCAGAAGCACCTGGAGCCGGCTGCCCAGACAGGAGACACACAGTCAGGATGGCACCTTCTGGGCCGTGTGACCAACCTCCTTGGCGGAGATAGTCACCAGAACCTTGTGGCCTACTACACATGCTGGCTTCTTCCCTCTCTTGTTTCCTGGCACCCCTTGTTCAAGAGGCTCCACTCCAGGGCCAAATGAAGGTACTGTTTTTGGGTTTCACAGTACTGCTTGGTTTTCTGTTTGGGTCTGTACTTCTGAAACAACCCAGTATCAAAGATCTCAAGTTGCAATGCCATTGAATTCACCAGAAAAAGGAATGTCAGTCTGAAGGTGTTCCTAAGAACACTCACGCTGGCAGCGCCACCCAGTCCTGGACACTGCACTCTTTAAGATCCAAACAACAGCAAACTCTGAGCAATTGCATTTGCAAAAAGCAGCTGAGCTACCATTGCTATGGGAACATTAATTTTGGAACATACAATGATTCTACTTTACATATTCTTTAACAATGTTGTCAGAAACTGTCAGAACTAATGCCAGTTCCTAATCTGCAATCTGTTGATCCCTGAACATTTCTATGAAACCTGCCAGTACCTAAAAGGTAACATGCCAGGACCATGAGACACCATGACTTAATTCAAACATGATTTCCACATGTTCTCTTCGGTGTGACTGGGCCCATAGATATGCAGCCCAGAAGTGGACTTTAAGGCCATCCTGTACTTCCAGCCATGTTGTACATGACAATGCAGCAATAAACGCTAGTGACACGGGAGAAAGGGAGACAACAGGACACTTCTTTCCTCCTGCCACCTGGCTCCTGCTCTGCCAGTCTCACTAAATGCAAAAATTTCATTTATATTAGTTGTGGCACTGGGTTAAGAAACTGTGTAAAGCAATAAACGAAAACAAAGCAAAATGCTGATTCCTTTTGGTCAGCAACTACAGGCAATTCTGTCTTTTCTACATGGTGTCACAAAAATTCATTTTTACTTGCTCTGTGGATTGTAGCCAAGCAAGCTGCCATTGCAGTAAATCAAAACCCAAATTCCTCTGCTCACATGCTCGGTCCACTTCCCTCACCCTGCCATCCTCCCCTCACCCACTTCCATTCGGTGGCATTCTCAGTGACGGGCATTAGGAAATCAATGGGAAGTCATGTATGTGGATGGAACTTAGGACTTTTCTCAAGAAATCTTGAGAGAAAGTGCCTCCAGGATTGATGAATTCTGTATCTCAAATATATACAGACCCAGATCAGCTCCTCTGCAACTCTCTGACATTTCTTCCACTGTGGCAAGAACCGCAGCAGTGTTTCCCAGGATCACTGCTCAGATGCAGTTTCAGACACAGGAAAAGAGAGGCTCCTTCCTCCATTCCTGAGTCTTTACATATTTTGGGGGAAACCTTCCCCTAATAGCCCCAACCCCCTGGCTCTCCTCCCTTCCCCAGAACACCTGCTCCTCCCTCAGAGCCTGACCACAACTGATTCAAATCAACTGCAATTAACCCTGGGATAGAAGGTATCCACCCTCCCAGTACATATCTGAGGCAAAATCACAAACAGCCCAGGCTTCACTAGAGCCAAAAAAGGAAGGAGAGCCATGGTGTTCAAGTGTCCATGGCACAGCCAGGAGCCATCATCCCCTCACACACATCTACAGAGGTGGAAACCTATTGCTTGGCTCTAAGGCAGACACAGAGCCAATTTAGCATGAAGACTTTGGCCTCTACAATTGTGGATCAATGTGCTAAAATGGTTAAAAGGAGGAATTAGCAAAAATAGAAAAGCTGACAAATGTCCTAGGTGTCATCTTGGAGATGCAGGCAAGAAGCTAGGCCTTGGTAAACCCCACCCAGTCAGTGCTGTCTGCAGCCTTCCTACTGTGGATCCTTGCCAGGCACCTCCAGGTCAAAGCTGACTCCCTTTTGCAAGCTCATCCTAGAATTATCTACTCCATGCTCTACTCTGGACAACTTGTCCCTATTCTTCTTCCTAAGGTCCCTACCATGGTTGGGCCTGAACAGGGCCTAGGGTTCCTCATCCCCAGGAAATACAAGATGTCCACTAAAATCAACTCACTTAATGTTCTGAAATGGAAAATCACACTATAATCCACCAATGCCTGGGTAATGCTATAAAATAAAGAACAAATGAAACAAACTGGAATATACATATTAGAAGCCGTAGGAAGTTTTAAATCACAGTGGTCTCATCATGAATAGAATTCTCTAGAAGGCTAGATTAAACACATTGTGGTTTTTTTTTAATGGGATTTTATTTTATTTAAGAGTTAGGTTCAAGGTAAAATTAAGTGCAAAGTATAGAGATTTTTCCATATGTGTCCTTCTCCACCCACACAGAATGTATTCTTATGTTACCAGAAGTGTTCCAAGATATGGATAATTTAAATATAATACATATTTTTAGGATTTTTAAAAAAAAGTTAATAAAGTGTTTGAGCTTATTTCTCATTCAGGCTATACCTCAAATCACTGTTTAATTTCTACTAAGCTAAGACTTAATTTTGTAGTACTTAAGTGATTGTAGCAGAGTCACAGAAATTCTCCTTTCCAAACAATAATTATTATTTTAGTGGCCAAGAGATCAAATGAGATTTACAACTCTTTTTCATAGAGTTTTAAATGACAAACTGACTTTATACTTAAATTATATGCTTTTTGTAAAACAGATTTAAACATTCTATTATATATATATATATTTATTTATTTATTTATTTATTTATTTATCTGTAGCAATACCCAATCTCAAAATATGTACACATATTTGTTTGCATTTAAAACCACTCTGACTGTGTTCGATAGTATTAGAACAAATTCCAAGGGGACTGTCAGCCACATTACTTGGAGGGGGACCCCTGCTGGGGGAGCCAGTGTAGCCCCTGCAGTGTTCACAGTTTGGCCCATGACCCAAGCCCCAGTCTTCCTCTGTAGAGGTGTTTGTGTCCTGATGATGCATGGAGGAGAGCTCTTTGTAATGACAGATGAAAAGATTTGCTCCCCCCTGATGGTGGAAACATAAATACAAATCACATGCTTTCAAGGAAGTCCTTGCGCCCACAGACATGGCAAATTGTCAAGGAGTATGGGCTGATTCTGTTCCTGAATTGAGAAAAATGAAGGAGTTCTAGAACTTCCCAATATTATCCCTTGTTGTGACAACAACTTTACTTTTCTCAGTGGGTTCACCAGTAAGCACAAATGCATATGGCTAGAGACACCCATAGCCTGTGACATCTTCCATTTCAAAACCCAATTTCTACTCACCCAGGCACACCCAGAATGCAGCTATGCTGCCTATTGGGATGGGGAAGCTGAAAGGGCTTGAGGTCACTATTGGGAGATGGGTCTGGCCTACAGCCCCAAGTGCAATGGCGTGCGTGCGTGCGTGCGTGTGTGTGTGTGTGTGTGTATGTGTGTGTTTCTCTGTGTGTGTTCATGACTGAGCTATTCAGGTCTCCTTGTAGCCCACCCTGGGGCAGCCTTCATTATTGGTTGTTAATGATGAATGATGTTGTTTTATAGACCATGTTTCTGTTTAATTGCTATTACCTTATTCTTTCTATGCTCTAGTCAGAGGTTGGCACACTTTTTCTAAAAACATTTTCTAAGCAAGTGTTCCACTCTCCTTTTCCCCTTCCTCCCTCCTTTTCTGGCTTCTTTTACTTCCTATCTCTTCTCCTTCTTTTCATTCACAACCACTGAGATGAGAAAGCCATGATTAACTAGTGGCCTGACCGGCATAGGCCAGTGATGTGCTGTCTGGCCATTCCTGGCCAAACCACTCTGACTGAGCTCTACGACTCTACTGTAAGAGCTGTGGCCACTGAGCTTCTATTTAGTCTGACCACACCCACTTTCCTTGGACTTCACCATGAAGACGCATACACAGGCAACACTCCAGTGGAGGACTGATGGAGATAGACAATGGCTGCTGAGGTGGTACAGTAGTGAGTTGGGACACCTTGCCGACTGCCCCGACTCTGCATTCCTTGGAGTCTACTGCCATTTTTATAAATTGCATGTTTTGCATCATTATGTATATTCAAAAACTCTTTATTCACCCTAAAAATCTAAAATAATCTAATGTCAGGGAATTCCTGTTTGCTTTCTGTCTGTTGTTAACCAAGTTTGTGATATGCAGCCAGATTCACTGATTAAAGACATCTGCTATAATAGTGTCTATAAGTATAATATCATGTATGCACCTTGTACAATACTGAAACATTGTGAAAATAGTTTGCAATGTATTAATTTATCTAATCTGTCCTGTTAATTTGTCTTGAAACAGTCTCATTGCTATTTGTTCTTCAATAATATAAAAAATAAGAAAATAAAAACAAAAAAAGAAAAGGAATCTTTGTAGTTATGAATGATACCACTGGTCTTCTATTGTGGTATACATCCTCTGAATGACAATCAAAATGTTCACACACACACACCCACACACCCACACACACACACAAAGTGAGAGTTCTGCTTAATATAAATTTCAGGATAAGACTCAAAGTCAGCAATTGTCCAGATTCAAATCTTTTCATATTATAAAATTGGTTTAAAAAAGGTTTGAAATATTCACTGCTTCTGTCTGTGTTTGTATCTCCTTTGGGTCTTATTTGCTCAGTTTTGTTTGTTTGGTTGTTTACTTGTTTCATTATGAATAGCCCTGAAAATATTCCCTATTGGTCAGACATGTTATTCCATTATGTCTGCATTATGTGGAAGAGTGTCTTGGACATGGTAAATACTAATTAAATAGTCTTATCCTTAACGCACAAATTAGCATCTTTTTCAGTCTTTGTATGTTTAAAATTTGAGCAGATAATAGAATTTTATATATATATATATATATATATACAAGTGTGAAAATCATGTAAAAGCTCACTTTGCCTCTGCTTCTTAAGCAAAGATTATGTCCTCAGATATGCACCAAAACCAGTGGAATGGGGATGGAGCACAAATGATATTGATGTTTCCTCCTATAAGAGCTTGGATCTGGGATTTTCCCAGCTCCTCCATACCCTTGACTGCTCTCTGGTATGTTGTCAACAACTTAGGTTTCAGATACAGTCATGAAGTTTCACCTGTGAAGAAATCAGACTTAAGTTTGGAGAAAAGTTAATTCTATAAGATCATTTTGCTAAGCACAGAAACAACCACCTGCTGTTGTTGTGGATTTATTCAACAATTATTGGGCATAGAGGGTTCTGTCCATGAACACGAAAGAAAAGGACCTTGTTCTTGTGGAACTTTCAAGCTACAGATGGAGAGTCAGATCAGGTAATAAGAACTAGCATCCTAGGTTAGAAAGCATTTGTGTGTTAGAAGGTAGTACATGCTATAGTAAGGAAGCTTGTGCAAGCTAAAATTCAACAGTGTAAGGTGATTAGTTGCTCAGGAAGTGACTATTTAAACATAGTTTAGAAGGACTGAGGCCATAGGAGAAGGGAATAATAAGGGAAGATGCTACAGACATAGAGGATGTCAGTGCAATGGCCCTGAGGAGGACAGGGCCGTGTGTTCATGGAGTAGTATGGAAGCCTGTCAGCCATCACAGAGTAGGCCCAGAAAGGACAGGCAGAGCTAGTCCATAAAGACCTTGCACACCCTTTCGAAGACTTTTCCTTTGACTTTAAGTGAGGTAGGAGTATAGAAAATGCTGTGAGCTGAAGAGTCATGTCTGACTTACAGGGTAGCTACACCGCTCTGTTGAGATCAGGCATCAGGAAGGGAGGACTAAGTAGGACATCAGTGAGAGGAGCAGCAGTATGGGGATTGTGCACAGTCCTTAGCCATGGACACAATACAAGAAGTAGAAAAATGCCAGATGCACTGCAAATGGAGAGTTCATTGGATTTTCCGAATGAGTCTTATATAGGATATGAGAGAAAGAAGAGTCAAAGATAACTTCAATATTTTTGGCCTGAGCAGTCAAACAAAAGAAATTGCCAACAGCTAAGACAGAGGAGGCTGGAGAGCAATAGTAGTTTGGGTGAAAGGGTTTCTGAGCTCTGATTTCTATTTTCAAATTTAAAATCTAGAGGTATCTGCTAAACATCCAAGGAGATGCCAAGCAGGCAGGTGTACAAGGATGGAGGGCAGAACAAAAGTCTGGAATAGAGAGATACAACTGGCAGTGGATAGTGGGCAGTTTAACTGAATTCAGCAGTGTGGACACAATCATTACATTGGGAGAGTGGAGACTGTGATAAGGAGTGAAGTGTTTGGGGCAGATAAAAGCCATCATGGGTCTGAGAAGACTAATAGTTTGGAAGGCAGCCAGGGAAGTGGCATCTCAGGACCAGGGAAAGGAGGTCCTATGGCTCCAGAAAGCAAGCAGAGACCAAAAAAGTGAGAACTAAAGCTCAGCCTCAAGACAGAAGCCTGTGGTTAGTCAGTTTTGGGGTGGCAGTCTGAATAGAGGGGAGCTTGGAAGACAGAATATACAGGGTGAAATTGGGGAATATAATCAGGTCTTGAAGAAGTAGACTGTATAAACAAAAGAGGGGTCAAGAGAAAGTTCTAGATGGACAAAGTCCCAGAATATCTGTATGGTGTTGGGAAAAATCTGACTCAGAAAGACTTCATAGGGAGAAAGGGAAGATTGTTTCAGGCATCTCCTGGAGAATGTCAAAGTTGCTTAGCTTGATGGGCAGTGGAGGGACAGGGAGGTGGGAGGCCTGGAATAGGAAAGCAAGGCAGAGCTAAAGCTGTGGGGCTGTAGGAGTCAGGCAGGTGACCTGGACACTGGGAAGTGGAAATTACAGAGTCCAACCACTGTTTTGGTCACCACAGTGAGATTAGAGCTTCCCTTAGACAACGGGGGTCTTATATGATTGGCTGAGTTTGTAGATCTTGACATTAAAGTTAATACAATATGTAGACAATATCTTCAATGGGAGAAATAACCTCTTTCTTTTCTGTAACTGTATTGATCTGTTTGCTTCCCAACTGGTCAAACAAGGACTCTGATTTCCAAAATTAACAAGGTCCCCTAAGATGGCCCTGTGAAAAACGTGAGAAGTTATGAAAATTTGAGGATTAAACCTAGAACATCCTGATCACCCATGAGTGCCATCACTGATTTGAGTCAGAGAGAAATGCATGCCAACTATGCCACTGTCAACCCTCAGATAAATCGGCACACAGAAATTTTCTCAATCTGGAAACATTTGGTTGAACCTAGTGAATGGCTGACAGAAAGGTATCATGAGAGGTGTATGTAAGGAGAGCCAGAGTACCTCTGGGAGTTCTAGCTCCTCTGTGAGCTGAGCTCCATACAGCCATTTGTGAAGACTCAGGATACTGGTGGTCTAAATATGAAGTCAACTTTACATATCCTGCTGTTCAAAAGGGGGTAAAGTGATGGCCTCAGGTAGCAAAATGCAACACTGCTCCACCCACAGAAACAGACAATATAAAACTTATAAATCAGACCCATCTGTGCAAACATTGTACTGTCTCCTTAGTGTGAGAGCTTGAAAGAGAAAAATGACTCTGAAGGGTACTGGGAAAAGGGAATGTATTTATTCAAAAGGAAAGAGCTACTGAGTTGAGGAGAAGGACAGGAGAAGGAGTGGGGGAAAAGAGATTTATTTATGTATGTAAGCAGGATGGTTTGGACAACTGTACTGTGCATTTCTGCTGTTCTATGGAAAAAAAGTAGTTAATGCTTAATTTGTTTCACCTTCTTTTTTCAATTGTTTGTACTTTTTCTCTGCTTAACTTCTTATACATTTCTTTCTTCCAATTTTAAATGCATACATCTGGTAATATGAATAACTGGTTGGAAGACAACACTATGTATTACAACAAATACTGTGAAATTCAAATTACTTTAAGTAAAATTCTGTGTCAATTTTTTTCTGTTTTAATTCTAATCTGTTCTGTCTTTAAAAAAATAAAAAACAAATCTTTGTAAGAAGGATGCACCTTCATAGATAAGAGAATGCAACTAGTCTATACTCATAAGTGAAATAAACCAGGCCTACATGTGGAAATATCTCCTTATTGTAAGAACCTGAAAGGAGAAATAAAACCTAGAGGATGTGTGTAACAGATATAGTAAAATTGAAAGAAACAGAACTTAAGGATTAAACAACAAAGGGAGAGAAAGGAGAAAATATTGGAAAAAAGTAGGAGGAAAGCATGCAAGTACGTGGACAGGATGGCTGATATGACTGTACTAAGAATTTCCATCAATTTTTTTAAATAGCAGTTAATGTGTAGAATTTTCACCATAACTGACTCTGTATACTGATATATGCATCTATGCAACTACATTGAGGACAGCAATGTGTAATACAAAAGCCATGCATGAATGCCTCTCAGCTTGGTCTTCTAACTGTATATTATTTCTAATGTCATATCAATCATTACTATACTCTTTTTAACATAATTTTTTTATAAGTAAGAGAAGAAAGAAAGAGACAAAAACAAAAATTTAAGGGTTCTTGAAAATGCCAATATTCAATCATATGTCCAATCTTATATAACTATTTCTGTTAATCTGAGCAACAGATTTGATGATAAAAATAGATAATATATCAACTATTGTTAATCAGCTACTCTTGTTTTGAAAATCTGTGACATAAGTATTGTATGTTACCATTTCTTTCTTTGCTTCTTTTTTTTCAAAATTTTTTTCTTCTTGATTTTCAAAATTAAAGAAAAAATACAAAAGGATGTAATTGTGTAATTTGGGATCATACCTTGAGTACATACTACCTTTCACTTAAAATGAAGTTTTTAAAACAAAGAAAAATACCTAAATTAGCCAAAAGTCTATGCTAATGCCCTCTTTGAAGACAATGTGAAGATGAGTTTTGGTTTTCAACCTTCAGCTTTAGAGAAAGTAAGACCGTAAAGGATTAGTTTGATCTGGATAAAGATTGTGCAAGGATGCAGCAAATACAAGGGTGGAGACAGGAGAGCTTTCTGTGCAGGTCAGTTGCTCCCATCAGTGTGCAGCCCTTGCTTGCTAAGGTCTGTGCCAGCACTTGGAGCAGAACACGTACCATACAGTGAGAATTTTCTAGAGATTTTCTTGCTTGCATGGACCTCACAAAAGAAGCCAAACAATGAAAATGTACCAGGGGCCCCTTCCTCCATCAGTCTGGGATCTTGTAAATGAAATGTTATAAACATGTGAAACAAAGAAAGAAACCTGTTCACTCTACGGTCAAGGAACAAGACAAGGATGTCAACTGTCACCACTCCTATTCAATATAGTTTTGCAAACACAAGCAGCAACAATTAGGCAAGAGGGAGAAATAAAAGGAGAAAAGATAGAAGAGGAAGTTAAATTATCCTATTTCACAAATAACATCATACTATACATAGAAGACCTTAAGAACTTCAAAGACTTGTAGGTTTAATAACCAAGTTCAGTAGCATAGCTGGACATAAAGTCAACATTTAAAATCAGTAGCATTCCTGTAAATAAGCAAAAAACTCACTGAGAGAGAAATTAAGGAAACAACACCCTTCACTATAACACCCATAAAAGAAATATTTAGGAATCATTCCAACAAAAGAAAGAAAGGATCTATAGATCAAAAATTAAAGACTGGCCTGATAGCTCAGTGGACCAAAGTACCTGCTTAGGCAGCACACAGTGCCGGGTTCAATCCTCAGTGTGCCTGCCATCCCTGCCCTCAGGGTGCACTGAGATGGAGAGTGAGACAGGTTTGATGGTATGCACCTGTGGTTCCAGCACTTGGGAGGCTGAAAATAGGAGAATCACTGTGGGTTCAATCTACATAGTAAGACCCTGAATACCCCCTAGACCCTGACCTAAATACAGAAAAAAGTAAAGAAAATTACAAGACTCTGAAAAAGGAGATCAAAGAGGATGTAAGAAAATGGAAAGAACAATACATTTATATGCACAAGATGGTTAAGGCCATGATCCTGAGAATCTTCACCAGGTTTTTGAAACTAGCAGTTAATTGGTAGTATTCTTATCTTGATTAACTATATATGCTGATACCCGTGAACTAAGCAACTGCACTGAAGATAGCAATGTGTAATACTAGGGCCATGCTTGGAATACCTGTCATTTTGGTCTTCTAAATATGTGCTGCTTCTCAAGTAATATCAGTTACTGCTATACTGTCCCTCAAGTAAATGTTTCTTTATAAAAAAGGGTAATAAATGAAAATAAGAGACAAAGAAAAAAATGTCACAGGACTGTTCTGATACAATGCTGTATATGGTTAGATTTCTAAATTTCTGTGTAAAAATATGTAATTGTTTATTCCTATTGTTTAAAGTATCTTTTTTATTTTTTATTCTTTTATTTCTTCTTCACATTCTGTAGGGATTTAAAGTTTAACATATCAATACTTGATGGAAAATACCTGTTCCATATTATATCTAAGATGTTTGATATTCAGATAAATAGTGAGGTTAAGCTCAAGTGCCTATGCTGTAGGGTAATAATATCTTTCAGCTTCCCTTCTGGAAGGTTAACAACTTTTAAGTTTGCAGACCAAAATTTAGTAAAAAAAAAAAAAAAAAAAGAAGGGCTGCAAGGACAGCCAACATTTTGGCCATAGCCATTCAAAGTCAGTGAAGACTCAGGACATAGGAGAACCTGTACTGTTTCATCCTGCAATTCAGTGCTGTCCAAAATGTTCTAATGAAGGAGATTATGAGGCCACAGAAGAAAGTGATCAATGATGTAGAATGTGTGTAAGGAGAGTCACATGGAGAGAAAACATTCTCTTAGGCTTTCACAGAGAGTAAATTGGTCAAAGAATAGCTGTGACTCATCCACATGGCTGACACTGACAAAGGATCTACAAACTGTGGTACAGAGTTTCAGGATAAATCCTGAGGGGACTTGACTGACATTATCAGATACAAAAGTTACGTTTGTTGTTGTATAGGTCTTGCTTTATCTTAGTCTTAACCATCCAGCAGAAAAGTACAAAAGTGAGGTATAAAAAGTAAAGCCATATTAATATGCTGAGCTGTAAAAGGCTTAAGTCAACAACTTCTGACATTGCCAGTCCTACAGATAACTCACCACTATTATGGACTACTGTAACATAATGGAATATTTTGCTGAATTAACACTCCTACAATATTTAAATGGCAATGGAATACCCATCTCTGACAAAACTAAACAAAAAAGGGGATATAAATAAAGGATCATTTTGTATCTGTATATACAAAGTAGGATAGATACACAGCTACTTTCTCTTAATTCAATGAGAAGAAAAATTTGTACTAGCAGTGTTTGGACAGGATATCATGTCTGCATCTTGCACTATGAATAACCACTATGAAGACTACAATATGCAATGTAATGATTATTGTAACTGTCCTACTAACCTGTATTGAGATGGTCTCATTGTTATTTGTTTTTCAATAAAATTAACTTTTTAAAAAAGAAAAGAAAATGGAAAAATATCCCTTGCCCATGTGTGGGAAGAACCAACATAATGAAAATGGCTATACTTCCAAAATTTTTGTACAGATTTAATGCAATCCTCCTCAAGATACTATTGGCATACCTCATAGAACTAGAGAAGACATTCATAAGATTCATCTGGAACCAGAAGAGACCTAGAATAGTGTTATGGTTTATGTCTAATTGTCCCCCCCAAAGCCTCAAGCAGTCATGGGGCAGCTTTTGGCATTTGTGACCTGACTCTTGATCCAATTCTGGGATTTTGAGTGTGAGTGCCCAGGGCCAGATACTCTGCATTACAATGTAAGGAGGGGAGAGAGGATAGCTAGCTGCCACTCCCTTTGCTCTCTCTGCTCTTTGCTGCCACCATGAATGATTGCTCTCTGTCATGCTCCACTCTGACATAGAGCCAGCTGAGTATAGACTGAAGCCTCCACTGACTATGAGCTAAATAAACCTTTCCTTTCATTTTGGGTGTTGGGTATTTGTTCCAGCAATAAGTGAAAAGTAACTGAGACAAATAATAGAGTTAATCCTAAGCAACAAAGGCAAGGCAAGAGGCAATACAATCCCTTATTTGAAATTATACTACAAAGCTACTGATAAAATCACCATGAAGGCCAGGGAGGTGGCTTAGGGCCAGGGAGGTGGCTCAGTGGAATAAGTGCTTCCCTGGCAAGCTCAAGGGCCTGAGTTCAATCCCTGATTCCACAAAAAAACCCCAAAAAAAAACCAAAAAAAACCAGTAAAATCACCATGATACTGGCCAAAAAACAGACAGGAGGACCCAAGAAACAGATTAGAAGATGCAGACACAACTACAAACATATTCAGCCATTTTATCTTTCACAATGGGACCAAATATGTTCACTGGAAGAAAAGAGAGCCTCTTTAATAAACGGTGCTGGAAACAGTGTCTCTCCACATGCCAGTGACTAAAAGTTCCATGTCTATTACCATGTACTGAAGTAAAAATAGATTAAACATCTAATTATAAAAATGTAAGCATTAAATCTACTATAAAAGAAAGTTGGTAGAAATCTTGAAGAGTTAGGTGTAGGTGGAGTTCATAAGCAAGCTCAGGCTACACAGGAAATACTTTAAAGAGTCAATAACTAGGATCTCATCTTACTAAATAGCTTTCACATAGCAAAAAAAATATCATCAACAAAGTGAAAAGACAACTTGCAAATTGGGAAAAGAATTAGTCAATTATCCCTCAGACAAAGGATTTCTATCTAGAACATATAAAGAACTGAAAAAAAAAATCAGACCCTCCAATTCAAAGAGCCAATCAAAAATTGGTCGTCTTAGATGAATACAGATTTCTCAGATGAAGAAATACAAATGGCAAATAAATAAATGAAAAAAATGTTCAACATCATTAGTCATTTGAGAAATTCATAGAACAACCCTGAGATTCCATCTCATCCCAGAAAAAATGGCTATTATCAAGAAATCAATCAATAATGAATTTTGGAGAAGCCATGGGGAAAAAGGAACCCTTTTCCACTGTTGGTGGGAGCATAGACTGTCCCAATCACTGTGGAAATCAGTGTGGAGACTCCTTAAAAAAACTAGGATTAGAGGTCCCATTCTGCCTAGCTATTCCCTTTTGGGTATCTTTTGGGGAATTAAAAACATCCCACTACAGTGATGTACGTGCATCCAGGCTCATATCAGCACAATTTGCAATAGGTAAATCTTGGAAGCAACCCAAATGCCAGTCAACTAAGGAATGGATTAAAAAGCTGTGGTGTTTTTGTACAATGGGCTGCTACTCAGCCATAAGGAAGGATCAACTTGAAACTTTTATAGGTAAATGGATGCAATGTGAAACAATATTAATAAGTGAAATAAATCAAATTCACGTGTGTAAACATCATATTGTCTCCCTGGTGTGAGAAACTGAAAGAGTAAATGAGTTCTACAATGTACAATAGGTATTGTGAAAAGAGAAGAAATTGTGCAAAAGGAAAAAGAAACTAGGATGGGTGAAAGTGGAAAGGACATTAAAGTAAATGGAAAAATGCAAGTCAGTTATAGTATTAGTGCCTCCCAGGTCATTAAAAGGGAAAGTTTGTGGGCTGGAGAGCTAGCTCACTGGAAGTGTAGTTCAATCCTCAGCATCACAGAGTGGGCTGAGCAGGCCACAAAAAAGAAAAAAGGAGAAAATTTGTGCTAATATCAATTGAGTAAAATTTTTATGCGCATTTCTTGTACACTGAGTAACTACTGTATGTATAACAACATGCAAATGTCTTAACTATCCTTATTCTTTTATAATTTTGTCATATATTTTTGTTTTATCTTTTTTTCCATAAAATAAGAAAGTGAGAGAACTGGAACTACACATGACATCTTCTGGTGGCAGAAAATGCCGTGAAATTTCTGAGATGAGATAACTGTGAAGGAGGTGATATGTGACCTGAGCCCCTCGACAGCTAGCGGAGTCCTGGGGAGATGGAGAGGTGGGTACTGTCCCTGCAGAAAGGGCAGCCTCTGCAGAGGTGCTAGTGAGTGTGATTCTCTGCACTTGCTGCCTGCCTGGAGACAAGGTCCCCCTGAAGAGGGGGGTTGTAGGTTTTGCCTCTTAGTTTTTGAAAGGAGGTGCAGAAGGAGGACCATTTATTGCAGGAGGTCAGGGTGTGGGGCAAACAAAGCCATCTGAGAGCAAAACAAGGTAAAATTTCACACATCAAATGTATAGAGAAGAAAGGTCAGTGGTTGAGTAGAATCACTTCATCTAGAAAGAAAAGACTGAGAAAAGTCATCTCCTGCTCCAAGGTTCTTGTGCAGACTCCTAGATAAAAAGAGTCTCTGGAGAACCGTTTCATCCCCAACTGTGAGGATGGGCTGCCATCTGCAGACTCTACCTTTCCATGGGTAAGCAGATGTTATAGTTTTAAAGTTACATAGCTATGTAGTTATTGAAACCCCCCCCCAAGTCTCCTGTATTTAGAGGGGGGAATTCTGAAAGATGGTTGAATCAAAGGGAGATTGATTCAGTGATGAGTTCCCATCTGACTGCTGTTAGAAAGTGGGTGCTGGATAGAGGAAGGTCCCTGGGCATAAGCTAAAAGGGTGGAATGTGTCCTTGGTCCTTTTCTCTGTCTGTTTTTATTTAACTTTCTCTGCTTCCTAACTCCCATGAGCTAAGCCATTTTCCTCTGCCTGGCCCTTTCATCATGTTTGTGACCATGGACTGAAACCCTTGATACCATGAACCAAAGTAAACCTTTCCACTTTTAAGTTGTGTATGTCAGGTATTTTGTCCCAGTAACATAAAAGCGACTATGCTTTCCTTGCTGTTGCTTGGCATCTGACCTGCTACTCTGTGTATTTAGTCCTGTTAATAATTTTAGAGTTGAGTTTATAAATTTGTCTAATGTGAACTCTGTATTAAACATGTGTGGAGGTACCTGGGCTTGTGCAAAAGGCTAAGAAAGTTTTGAGATTCTCAATATATGTTATGACTAAGTTATTACTACGTGTGTCCAAATAGCCTGAGGTAGGTTAGATGGATACTGACAAGATTTGGAGGTTTTAATCTTCATATACGGTGGTACATTGGTGCACAAACTTAATTTGCTCCATGATTCTGAGAAAGATGGGCACAGCTGTGTTCATTACTTAATGTGAAGTTCCCAAGTAGGAGAAATGTTCTTGCTGAACATTTGTGGATCAAACTGTTCACAAACAGAGGTGCTCATGAATTGAGGTATTACTATAACATGTTCTTCATAATCTTTCAGGGAGGTGTGGCAAACATTTGGGTTCCCACTTCATAGATGAAAGATGTAAATAAGAGTTCTCATCACAAACAAAAATTTACTGGAAAGGGATCACAAACATAAACATAAAATTTGTTAGAAAACACCTAGAGAAACTTGAAGAAATCTTGGGGATACATGGCTAAGCAAAGAGTTCTTGGCTTGACCCCAAGCCTGATCCATTAAGAGAAAAAATAGTGCACTGGGCCTCATCTTCCATGGACTGAAAGTATTCCCCAAAGTTTACATGATGAAAACTAAGCCCCAGTGCTAGCATGTTGTGTATGAGACCAGAATAATAGGTGACTAGGGCCTGAGGGCTCTTTTTCAAGAATAAACCAAGGCCATTAATTTGCAGGTAGAGAATGGGTTCAACTCCCTCTTGCCTACTTCTCCCTTGTGCTGCTTCTGACCCTCCTGCCTTGCACCATGGAAACAGTATCACAGAGGTTCTTGCCATTATTAACAGCTGGGAAGGGTGTGGGAGGACAGGTGAAGAGAGGTTGGATTTGACCAGTGCCTGCTGGATGTGCGTGGTGCAACAGCATACTGGCTCTACATATGTGTGAAATTAGTACATATTAATACAAAATGAAATAGTCATTTTAAAATGGCTCGACTTCAATGGTCTTAGACTTCCCTGCCTCTGGAGTAATAAGCCAAATAAATTTCTGTTCATTATTGATTAACCACTTTCAGGTTACTCTTACTATAGAAGCAGAAACATGGGCGAGGGTATAATCAAAATAAATCCTGCTCTGCAAAAGACTCTGAAGAAGAAAATACTGAAAGCAAATATTTGCAAACCATATAACCAAGAAGGATCTTATATCTAAAATAAGCAAGAAAATTCAAAGTTCAAGGTACAAAATTAGATAGAAAACAATCAACCATCATCTCACTGAAGAGGAGAAAAGATGACAAATACACATATGGCAAGATGTTGAACACCATTAGGAATCAGAAAACATGACTAAAACCATAATGAGGTGTCACTACACACCCACTAGAAGGACTGGGAAGAAGACCAGCAATAATACCACAGGCCGGTGAAGATGTAGAGAATCTAGTTTATTCATGCATTGCTGCAGGGAATATCAAATAGTACAGCCACTCTGGAAGCCAGCTTGGAGTTTCTTCCAAAACAAGACATGAACTTAGCATATGACACAAGACTCCCACTCCAGAGCAGCTAGGCCAGAGAAATGTGTGTTTACTTTTGCATAGAAACCTGGACTCCCATGCTTGTAACAGCTGTACTTGTACTAATAGAATTAATGGGAATAATACAAATATCCTTCTGTGGGTTGAACCAAACGTGTTTGGGCAGTACTTAGCAGTAAACAGCCTGTGTGACATTCCAGAGTTATGCAAAGTGTTTACGTAAGCCCAAAGTCAGTGACTTTGTATGGTAGGATGACCATGAAATATTCTTGGAAAGATGAAGTAAGGGAGACAGGAGCTGAGATGCAGAGGACCGGTGTCAAAGAATGGCAATGGCACAGGCATATGCTATGGCTATCAAAGGGTGACGCCCAGAACTGTAGCTTGGGAACTACATCATCCTCTACTTCAGTGGTGAAATCCTCCCATGTGGTGAAATCATGTGACACTCTGAATGTGTACAGAAGGGAGTGCGAGCTGAGCTGGGAACCCTGAGCAAAGCCGATGCATCGCAGTAGCACCGGAGTCCTGCCTGAGATGTTGGACTGCTGTAGTTACGCAGCAGTCTACCACTTGGGGAAGGGCAAAGAGATCTCCATATTTTTGCCGCTGCATGAAATCCATATCTCATAATAAACATTTTAAAATGATATTGAACAAACGATGAGTAGTATATTTGTCTATCTGGAAAGGGACAGCTCCTGAGACACCAATTTCCCAGGTGTTTTCTGCCCTTGGTTTCTTTCTGCCAAGGGTTTCAGGTCCCTGGCCAAGTAATGTGAGGGAAGATAGTGACAGATGGTTGGTGGCGTCATCTCTGATCTGTTCTTCAGATGAGTCTCCCAGAATGCATGACCTGAGGTGCTGACTGATAGAACCAGTTACCATAGCGAGTCACTGGAGTGTGGCTCAGAGCTGTAAACTGTCCCTTTTTAGCTCACGAAAGGCACACTCACTCTGTCATGTGAATCCAGATACTAATGTGTCCTGTAATGCTGAGAAAGCTCCTCTATTTTGACTTCTCTGGTGTCTGTGTCAATGCTTACACTCCCAAAGACAAAGGCTGTGTTTTAAATGGAAAAGTCAAACAAGAAAGTTTTAACTGATCTTTTTAAAAGATTTCATTATTATTTAAAAAAAATCTTTTATTTATTTGGTATAGGGTCTCGCTATGTAGCTTAGACTCATAGTGATTTTCCTGTCTCAACCTCCACAGTGCTGGAATTATAAGCATGTGCCACTATGCCCGGTTTTAGTGGCTGGCATAGTTCCAGGACCAGCTTGGCATACAGTACCAGGGATTGAACCCAGTCCTTGCACTTGCCAGGTAGGTGCTCAGACCACCAAGCTATCTCTCCTGCCTAATCAATCCTTTTATGGTATTTAGATTCTGTCTGTTACTTTGAATTGTCAAGATCAAGTCCAAATCTTTGAAAATCCCATTTAAGGCCCCTTCTCAAGTGTGGGTTCAGGATCTCTCCCCATGAATTCTATGTTTTAGTCACAAAAATGTCCCTGAAAAGGTCAGGGCCCATGCCGTGGGCCTTTGTCTCTGTGCACATAAACACCTCCAATTCTTCCTGACTGCCTTCCTACAGTAACAGGAAGTCC
This sequence comes from Ctenomys sociabilis, assembly GCA_004027165.1. Taxonomy (NCBI): domain Eukaryota; kingdom Metazoa; phylum Chordata; class Mammalia; order Rodentia; family Ctenomyidae; genus Ctenomys; species Ctenomys sociabilis. Next base: position 70,460 of record PVKA01002514.1, on the reverse strand, counting down.
ATGTTGATAGCTGGGTCCTTGGTTGGGAGCTTTTTCTAGCTTCTCTTGAAGCTGGAACTTGCAGCCAATGGAATAACAGTGAAAATTTTTCCAGCATCCTTCTGGGCTGTTTCTGTAAAGGAAAGGCTACATCTTTCTTTCCCTTTTTTTTTTTTTTTTTTGAGACAGGGTCTTACTATATATAATTTGGGCAGGCCCTGAACTCACTCCATGGCTCAGACTGGCCTGGGTCTCACAGTGATCCTCAAAAGTGCTGACCTTACAGGTAGGCACTACCTCACCCAATTTATTGTATGGTATTTACTCAATATGTGTTCTCTTCCATAGAAGTGACTTGAGGACAGGAATATACCTTAATAAATACCTAGCATAAACTTAATCAATGATTGTTCAGTAAATCAACTTATGAGAACAGCCATTGGACCACCTGTTTTACAAAAAGGTGTGACAAATTTTAAAGTAGACAAACGACCATTTTCAGAAAGCATCAAAAAGTGAATATATTCAATCATACTCAGACAGGGGTGAATAAGCCATGCTATGGCATGCTGAGTGAACTGAAAACAAAAAGTTGGCTGGAAGAAGACAGAGAAACTTTATCTTGTAAGAATCAGACCCAAGAGGCTCTATAACCGTCTGGCATCTGCTCAGTGTTGACTCTGTGATTAGAAATGTACATGATAAGAACTCCAGGATCTTCTGAATTCTCTGTTTAAGGTCCTGGTCAACTGTGGCCACAATGTAACACCTGTGCTGAGTTACTCTCTGCGCTAAGCAGTCCTCTGTGTAGATCCCTTTATGTATGCAAGATAATTATTCAAACTGTGGATCTTTGGCAATCCTCAGAGCCACTTGATACCTCTGTCCCAATTTCTCAGTTCCTGCCATTACACAATCAGATGTCCAAGGGATACAATTGACATACAGACAGTCCATTATTGATTGTACCAAGTCCAATTTGATTTTGATGGAAAAGTTGATGAAGCTGGTATCACCCAGGGTATGATGAGGTGGGTCCAGCTGTGTATTATACTCAAGGAATAAGCAGGAAGGATGTTGGGGGACTTCTTCGTTCAGCACACTGGGATCTTTTCTTTCTTTTTGGGTTTTAATTTATCCTTTTCTTTGAGTCTCATCTCTGAGACTTAGCATTCTCTTTATGGTCGCATACCTTCTTGCTTTCTTTTTTTTTTTTTTTTTGGTGGAACCAGGGATTGAACTCAGGCCGTTGCACTTGTCAGGGAAGTGCTTATTCCACTGAGCCATCTCCCCAGCCCCCCTTCTTGCTTTCTTATTTCCCCATGTTCATGCCATGTCCTGTTTCTTCCAGAATCATCCAGTTAGCTGAGCTTTTTTTTTTCTTTAATAATTTTATTGAGAAACAAATAATAATGAGATAGTTTCAAAAAATGATTAGTAGGACAGTTGCAATAATAAACACACTGCATATTGTTGTCTTAGTGGTTATTCGTTGTACAAGCTGCAGACATGATATCCTGCCCACAAACACTATTTGAACAAATATTTTTATTCATTGAATTAAAAGAATGCAGTTGTACATCTATCTTAAATATTTTGAATATACAGATACAAAATGGTCATTTATTTGTATCCCCCTTTCTTGTTTAATTTTGTCAGAGAAGGGTATTCTATTGTCATTTAAATATTGTAGGTGCATGAAAATATTCCAATATACTCCAGTAGTCCATAATAGTCCTATGGGTTAGCCATAGGACTGGCAATGTCAGAAGTTGTAGATTTGAGCGTTTTACAGCTCAGCCTATTAATGTGGCTTTACTTTTTGTACCTCATTTTTATACTTTTCTGCTGGATGGTTAAGACCAAGATAAAGCAAGACCTATATAACAACAAATGTAACTTTTGTATCTGATGAAGTCAGTCAAGTCCCCTCAGGATTTATCCTGTAACTCTGTACCACAGTTTGTAGATCCTTTGTCAGTGTCAGCCATGTGGATGAGTCACAGCTATTGTTTGACCAATTTACTCTCTGTGAAAGCCTAAGAGAATGTTTTCTCTCCACGTGACTCCCTTATACACATTCTACATCATTGATCACATTCCTATGTGGCCCCATAATCTCCTTGATCAGAAAATTTGGGACATAACTAAGTTACATGATGTTACAATATAGGTTCTCCTATGTCCTGAGTCTTCACTGGCCTCGAAAGGCTATGGCCAAAATGTTGGCTGTCCTTGCAACCCTTCTTTTTCTCTAATTTTTGGTCTACAAACTTAGATTGTTAACCCTCCAGAAGAGAAGCTTATTATTACCCTATAATCCATGCAGTTTGGCTTAACCTATTTGTCTGAATATCAAACATTGTAGGTGTAACATGGAACAGGTATTTTCCATCAAGTATTGATATGCTAAACTTTAAGCCCCTACAGAACATAAAGAAAAACAAATAAAAATATTTTTAAAAATATGAATAAACAATTATATATATATATATATATATATATTAACAATTATATATTTTTACACAGAGATTTAGAAATCTAACTGTATACAGCATTGCAGCAGGGCAGTCCTGTGACATTATTTTCTTGTCTCTTTTTTTCATTTATTGTGCTTTTTAAAAAATAAACATTTACTTGAGCAACAGTATGGCAATAACTAGTATATCATGATAAGCAGCATGTATTTAGAAGACCAGAATGATAGACATTCCAAGAATGACACTACTATTGCTCTCTTCAGTGCAGTTGCTTAGTTCACAGATATCAGCATATATACTTAGTAAGGGTGAGAATCCTATCAATTAACTGCTAGTTTCAAAAACCTGCTGAAGATTCTCAGGATCATTGCCTTAACCACCTTGTGCACATAAATATATGGTTTTGCCCCTGTCGTGTTTCCTAGCTTTTCTCCTTGCCCTCTCTTCATTGTCTAATCCTTAAGTTCTCACTTTCCTTTTAATTGTGTTATACCTTTCTATTTGTATTTCTTCTTTTGAGTTCTTATAGTAGGGGGACTATATGATATTTACATATGTGGGTCTGGTTTATTTAACTTATGAGTATGTGGCATCCACTTAAATATGAAGGCTTCAAGTTTCAGTTAACTGACCTTTAAACATTTAAGAATTTACAGTGAATTTGGAAGTCCTAGCCATGAAATCGAGAAGGATCACACTCAGCTCACACACAGGCCAGGCTTCCAGCCACCAGCAATTAGAATACAGGACCCAACCCAAGAGTAACCAGACTCCCACCCAGAGTCAAGTACAGTAATGGGCCACACAGACTGAGTTCCTTTACCTTTCCATGGTTTCATTGGCAATGAAAGATCTGAAGTCTCAGTACAGCTGAAAATATTGATACTTTCTTTTCTTTTTTATTTTCAAATGAGGTTGTGTGCTTAATATCAAAAAAGACATTACTTTCTAGTGAAAATATGTTTTGGATTTTACAAAAAAATATTTGGCAGAACAAGAGAAAGGCTATAGGAGTCCAGCTAGTGAAACTTCCTGTTCTGTTAGGATTCTCCAAAAAAGAGATGCCATACTTGGACTACAAAAATTTTAGCTAAGATCTCTAAGGGGGCACATAAGGAGTCAGCCAGGAGGAGGGTGTTCATTGCAGTGTTCATCGAGGCTGATAGACACAGCCTCAAGCCAAGAGTGACAGATGTTTAAAAGTTATTTACACTTATGTATTAATAGGATAATATAAAACTATTTCACTGACATAGAAAGATTGTTGTAACACAATATGCTGTTTAAAGGCAGTTTACAAGTAGTGACCATAATAACACATTACTTCAGAAAATGTGTGTAAATGACTAGTTACAGAAGGTTTGAAGAATATGCACAAAAGTACGTTGTGTTTTGTGGGTAAAACTGGAGAAGTCTTGTATAGTATTCTATTCTACTTATATTTTCTCATTTTTCTTTTGCATATATTAGCCTCAAGCAAATATATATACATATATATATATCTATCTCAAATTATACTTTATTGCATATGTAATTTAACTATATATGATTTATAGTTAGATGTAATATTATTTATGTATAATTATATAATTTTATATACTCAACAAAATGTGTAATGACATGAATGATAAATGTATAAATACTGTTGATATATGGATGCAATATTTTTGTGTAATAGAAAAATATTTACTGTAAGTATATTAAAGTAAGAAATACGCAGAGAAAGGGAAGGGTTTAGGCAAGCTTGGATATTCCCTAAGCAACAATGTGAGGGGCTCCATTTGAATCACTGATGAGTACCCCAGGAGGAATCATTGTCTTCTGTACTATCAGTGGATTGGTTGGAGAATGAGACTAAAAAACGATTCAAGAATCAAAGGAGCAGAGGGAAATATGCTTTCTCCATGAGTGCCACAGAATCCTTTAGAAGGCACTCTACGAGATCTGGGCAGCCCCAGACCAGCAAATACTCAGACGCCCCGTTCCATGGGCCAAGAGCTGAGCCGTGAGCTACCAAGCCACACACCTAGAATTAGAATTGGCCCCCATACCTTGCTACCTGCTAACAATAGAGGTGTCCTTCACTAGAGTGTCTTAAGGAGTACAGTGGTGGACAGAAGAGGAAGGGCTCTTGAGATACACGTGCTCCACAGGGAAAGACAGTGATACCATATTTATTTGTAAAAGCCTAGTGGAACGGCACCTGGGGGGTTGGTTCAGACTGTCTTTGACTATCTCACATTCATTCTATGCTAAACTGGCATTGCTTACCACTTTCTTCTAGGCATGAGGAGATGTGGGGTATTCCAGGCCTCAAGCAGGAGTGAACCTTTCCCCCATTGAGCAATGACTCTGTCCATCCCCAGCTGAGACCCTTTAATGTGTCCAGGAGTTGGAAAAGGATGAGGTACAGTCCTGCTGGGTGAGCTGCTCCCAGGGCAGTGCCATGGAGTGAGCAAGGAAGCCAGCAGGAGGAAGAGAGCACAGCACAGCCCTAGGGCCGGCCATGTCCCACAGGGTTCTTCCCCTGTTCTGGAGCTGTATGTCCTCAGGCAAGACAGTAAGCCTCATGGGGCTTCTGGCTCCTTGGCTGTAGGATGAGGGACACAACCTCTCCTCTGTTGGGAGGACAGAGCCAAATGGTGTGGGTGAAGTCTGGGCACAAAGCCACTCCCCAAGAAGTAAGTTTGTCTTAGTCACTTTCTCATGGCTGAGACACATTACCCAGCATCTACAACTTAAAGGAGGACCAGTTAATGTTAGCTCACAGTTTCAGAATTTTGGTACATGGTTGTCAAGCTCGAGCATAAAATAACAGGGCAGAGGGGCACAGTGAAGGAAGCAGAGAGAAAAGGGAAGAGTCTGGGAGGGAGACACCCTTCCAGGTCACGCTCCCAGGGCTCAATGGGGGAAATTTCACAAGTTTCAAATTTCACCATTTGTTCCTCCTTGAGGCCTAGAGTACCCCTCATCTCCTAATTTCTAGAAGAAAGTGCTAAGGAATGTCTGTTGAATAGAGAATAAATGTGAGATAGTTGAAGACAGTCCAGCAGTGGTCAGTGCCTGGAGCAGCCAATTCCTGAGGCAGAGACACCCCAGCTGGCCACATTTCACAGCCTCTTATTCATGGAGACTTGGGCACATGCTTTGAGTTTGGTGCTAGAAAATAATGCTGCTGAAAGCTCTCAATAGGATCCAGTTCAAACATGGGTTTGAACACACGTGTGTACTTCAAGGTCCTCACCGCTTTCCAGGGGCCATCTTTGTTCAGACAAATCTGACCCAGGACAGTAACACAAGAGGCCAGCAGCAGCACTGGTGTCCCTCGCACCATGTGAGAACAAAGCCGCTATGTGCAGCAGCAGGGCTGAGCTCTGGAAGCCAGAGACAAATGAGAAGCACCCTGGCAGCTCTCTGCACCCCTGTGAGCCGCCTAGCATGGCCAAGGGTCTTCGTGAGGAAAAGAAACCAAGGGTAGTGGCTCAAGCAGTCCCAGGGGCCGTCACGCAGTGGAGAGTGCAGTTTCCCACTGGGATTGCCTGAGCTCGTGGTGTAACCACAGGGAGACCGAGTGGCTGATAGCGTGCAGGCTCCCTCTCACTGCGCCTGCCACAGAGTCAGCTCAGAGTTCCACAGGTCAGATTGTTTTCCTCAAAGGGAAGCCAAGATTTCCCTCTGCCAACGTTCGAATGAGCCCATGATGTGCATTTCTTATCCAAATGTTTCTGATTTTTTAAAATTTATTTTAAAAAAATTATTGTGGGAGCAAGAGACAAAAACAGACTCTGTTATATCTTTATTATTTCAAAAAGTGGCTTACTTGATTTCCAGTTCTTTTTCAATACTGGAGACTGAACCCAGGATCTTCACATAAGCTCCATCACCAGCCTTCTAAAATTTCTTTTGAGACAGGATCTCACTAAGGTACCAAGTTGCCTAGGCTGAGCGCAAATTTGGGACCCCAATCTCAGCCTCCCAGAGTGCATGAACCTTTCAGTTCTCTGTCCTGAGAACAGTGATCTTCTGGATCAGACCTGTGGTGAGTTACAGGGGAGGGCCACATGCTCCTTGACCCACAGAGGTGCCCCACCCTGTGGCGGATCAAGGGCTGGCTTTTTAGCCTGGCCCAGCCCAAGAGTTGGAACTCAGCATTTGCTCATCCTGCATGAAAATGCACAGGATTCACCAGATCAGCAAGAGGACTTGGGCCAGTGGCAAAGTCAACCTGAACTGCCCCCTGCCCTACGCATCAGCATCAGAGGACAGTAGCCTACATTTGAACTATGACTCAATTTTCCAAAATAATGTATTTTCTTCTATCTTGTCAGGGTGGCTGCTTTCAGGCCCCAGCTCATAGATCGCCACCTCAGGGTCTGCCTACCCCCACCTCCCCAGCTAAGGCAGCAGCTCTGGCCAGGCCCTTCCACCACCTGTTACATTGACTCCTTACACTTTATGTTTTGTCTCGTTTATTCATTTTTGGTTTCATTGTTCACAGTAGTAGATCCTGTGTCCATTACAGAAGTAACTGGCATGCACCAGGTCAGTACTTAGTTACTAAGAGAGGAAATGGGAGAAAGGCAGTGGTGTCCTGTGCCACAGGGGATGGCACCTGTGCTGCTCACATCTGCATACTACCCATGCCTCCTTCCCCAAGGATTTGAGGCAGAAATAATTGTCATGAAATTTTATTGATGGCCTATTATGTGCAAAGTGAACACAGAGTAGGATGTGAAGTAGTTAGGGTGTTTAAAGGGGTTAAAATTAGTTTTCTCCTGGGAAGCAACCTTGTAAGAGCTGGAAGCCTTCAAGCATTGTCACTGATGTTTTTATTCCTGGTTTTGTAGTTCTAGGAGGAGGCCAGGGTCTTCACTATGGAAGAGGCTATAAAATATACATAACTTGTACCACTGTATCTTTAAAGGCAGCCAAACAGAAAATCTAGCTCTTCTGAGATTGCTGCTCAACAGCTGTTTTCTTTCTTCCTCTGACTGGAACTACAGTGGTGCCTGAGTTTATGTGCTGAGTTCATTCCAAGATTCTGGTCACAACCAAATTTGCTTACAGATCATGAACTGAGAATTGAATTTGTGAACAGAGCTACCCCTCAATGTACAGAAAAGTACATTGAGTCCCTGCTCCAGACCCAGACATTTTCAGCAGAGGAAGAAGTTTTAAGAGGTGGCTGAGAACAGTGGCTAATGAGTTGAGGGTGAGGCCGGTCACCAGAAGGGTAAGTCCCCACAGTTTGGGTCAGTGTGGGGGGAGTCATGTGTCCCCCAAAGATGGCTGCTCCCTGGCGAGGGAAGCAAAGGTTGCAGTAAACTGTGCATGGTGGAAGGAACACGTGGGAGGCACATACAAGATTATGAACCAAATCTATATCTTTCAAGAAAATGTTTGAGTCAGTGGCATGTGGTGGAAGACTGAGTTCCTTAGAGAGACAGGAAAGTGGAGACCCCTGGGAAGAGCAGGTGCACAGTAATCCAGCTAAGCTGGGCACAAGGAGGAAGCCTTGCCTATCATCACAGTTTGGATGCTGTGTGTCCTCCACAGATTCATGTGCCCAAAGCTTAATCGCCTATGGTACTGAGAAGTTGGGGACTTTTCATGTGAACAGGATCATGGTCTACAGCTATGAAAGGGTCACTGTGGTGTCCAGGGATCACTGTGATGTAACAGGATCATGGTCTGCAGCTCATGAAGGGATCACTGTGGTGTCCAGGGAGTGGGTTGTTGTCAGGGTATCTAGCATCTTCTGCTCCTCCCTTTGTGAGGAAACTATTTTTTCTTGTACTCGCTTCCCCTCTGCTCCTTCACCATGTTTTGTCCAAGCAGAAGGTTCTCATCTGAAGCAAAGCAGAGGCTCACACTGTACTTTCGAATGCCCTCACCTTCAAAAGCATGAGCTAAAAACCATATTGTCTATTAAAGTACCCAGTACTAAGGATCTTGTTTTAGTAACAGAAGCCAGGCTAACAAACCAGGTGACAGCATACCTCGCATTCTTGGAAAGGAATACCCAAAGCATAGATCAGTGAGCAAGAACATTGAGAAGATGCTCCACTACCGGCAGCCAGGGGGTCTGTACTTCAGTGGAAAGAGTCTGGAGACAGAAGACCAAGAAGGACACCCCAGCAAACATGGACCCAAGCCATCACCCACTTTCCTCCCCATGCTATGCACCATCTAGAGTCTTGCTGCACTGGCCAATACTAGGCAGAAAGTAGCTTGGAATTTATTGGAACAACATGTGGGAATGGAACTCAAGATCATACCAAATTCAGCTATTGAACACTAAAGGTGTAGCTTTCATGCCCTGTTTTTATGAGTCCCCACTTCAACCTTAATTCATTCAGTGTTAACATCATTTACCAGAGTAGCAAAGTGAGGGCATTTTCTCTCACTTGAGAACAATCTCAAGATGCAACAATAGATTTGCATATTTTGAACCATCCTTACATTGCTGGGATGAATCCTACTTGGTCATAGTTTATAATATTCTTGATTATTTGCTGCATTTTGTTTACCTGTATCTCACTGAGGATTTTTTTTTTTTAATGTGTCTAGTACAGGGTCTCACTACACAGATCGGATTTGTAGTGATCCTCTTGTTTTTCAGCCTCTCAAGTGCTGGGATTACAGACACATGCCACCATGCCCAGTCTCAATCAATGTCTCAGAGTGACCCAGGGGTGGGGCCAGCACAAGGGGGGAGGGGGAATTGACGCTCACCACTGTGCTCTGCCTAAGCAGGTACTTTAATCCACTGCGCTGTCTGGCTGGCCCTCATTGGGGATTTTTGCACCCATGTTCATTAAGGAGATTGGCCTGTAGTTCTCTTTTTTGGTTGGGTCCTTCTCTGGTTTTGGTATCAGCATAATACTTGCTTCCAGGAATGGCTTTGGGGGTATTTCTTTCCTTTCAATTTCATTAGAATTTGAGGAATAATGACATTTCTTGTAGAATTCAGTAATGAATCCATCAGGACTTGGATTTTTCTTTGTTGGTAAGTTTTTAGTTACATTTTCAATTTCATTGACTGATATTGGATTATTTAGAATTTTATATCTTCTTGGTTCAATGTTGGTAATTCATATGTATAGTTGATTGACAACTGGTGGTCAACTTGCAACACCCAGATGAATTTAACCAGCATGTTTCTGGGTATGGGAGGCTCCCCTGAGGATTATTGCTGGTACCATAAGAGGCAGAACTGGGAGGAAGAATTTAGAAGCTCTTGGGAGCTGTTGGTTTACCTGGAGGAGCTTGTCATGCTGGCTATCCTGGTGAACTCAGTTGCTCTTATCGTCAAAGGAGCTCAGGATCTTCGACTGAGAATGGCTATGATTCACTTTGGGGGAGCTCTGTTCCTCACTTGGAGCATCACTTCCTAGTTCTGGAGGGGAAGACAAAGCACAGTTCATCTTCCAAAAGAAGCTTGTCTCACTGTCTTTTCTGATGGGGAACTAAGCTGTTATCATTAGAGGAGTTTGGGACCTCACTGTTGCTGAGTATGGCCATGGCACTTTTCAAGGGAGCTATGGTTGATACTTTGAACTTTGCTTTCTGGCTCTAGTTCATATCCCTCAGCCTGCTAGCACAGATCCTCATCCTTCTGGCACAGATTTTCTAGCTTCTACCAATAATCTTTGCACCTTCCCAGGGCAGATCTGTGAAACCGCCTACCTGAGACATTGTTGTGGCCTCTTGGCCTCCAGCTGGACTCATGGGGATCATTGCTATGGGCTCTAGGTCTTCAGCTAGACTCATGCAGGATGCTGCTGTGGATCCAGGCTCTCAGCTAGATTCTTTGGTCTTTAGTGTGTGAACAGATTTTCTGCATTCTTTTTGTGTATGACTCTTTGGGTGACTACTATAAAATAATTCTACAAATTATGAGCCCTGTATTGTTCCCCTTACAAACCCTGACTACAATAATATTTATCTAGAAATCTGTCCATTTTTTCTGTATTTTCCATCTGATTGGAATAAAGATTCTTGAAGTAGGTACAGATGATCTTCTGGATTTCCACAGGATCTATTGTATTTTCACCCTTTTCATTCCTCATTACATGAATTTGAGTCTTTCGGGTTTTTTTTGACAAGGTTGGCTGAAAGTTTATCAGTTTTATTTAATCTTTCAAATAACCAACTCCTTAATCCATTGTTTCTTTGTATTGCTTTGTTAGTCTCAATTGCATTAATTTTTGCTCTGGTCTTCATAATTTCCTCCCTATACAAGTTTTGGGCTTGACTTCTTTTGTTAGAAGTTTGAGGTTCATTATCAGGTTGCTTCCCTAATATGAAAATTCACTGCTATAAATTTCCCTCAAACCAATATATGCCATATATCACATCAACAAAGACAAACATCTCATGATCATTTCAATAGATTCAGAAAAAAACAACTTGACAAAGTTGAACACCCATTAATGACAAAAATCCTATAGAAAACTGGAATAGATGGTCTTTATCTAACTCTGGTATTAAAAAAAATCTCTGACAAATGAACAGTCAACATTGTACTAAGTGGTCAAGACTGAAAGCTTTCCCTTTAAAATCAGGAATAAGACAAAGATGTGGACTATCACCACACTTATTCACTATAGTTCTAGAAACACTAACCAGAGCAATTAGATAAAAGAAAGAAAAAAAGGAATAAAGATAGGAAAAGATAAAGTTAAATTACATTATTTGCAGATGACATAATTTGCTACATAGAGAATCCCAAAAACTTTACCAAAGACTTCTAGAGTTAACAACCAAATTCAATTGCACAGCTGGATACAAAGTCAGCACTCAAGAATCAATAGCATTCTTGTACATGAATAACAAACACATTGAGAAAGAAAGTGGAGAAACTACATTTTTCACAATAGTATTTAAAAAATAAAATACTTAATCAATTTATCCAAAAAATTTAATGATCTTTATATTGAAAATTATGGTACTCGGAGAGGCTATCATAAAATGGAAAGATATCCCTTGCTCATGGGTAAGAAGAACAAATATTGTGAAAAGGCCATAGTTCCAAGTTTTTTGTACAGAGTTAATGTAATCACAATTAAAACACTATTAGCATACCTCACAGAACTAGAGAAAACATTCCTAAAATTCATTGGGAACCGGATGAGATCTAGAATAGCAAAAGCAATACTAGGAAAAAAGGCAAGGCCGGGGAAATCACAGTCCCTGACTTGAAATTATATGACAGATCTACTGTGATAAAGATGGAATGATACTGGCAGAAAACCAAACAAACAAACAAATAAAAAAAAAAAGTCCTAAGGACCAAGGAACAGATTAAAAGATGCTGACACACCTGCAATCACTCTAAGGCAATTTATCTTTGACAAAGGGGACAAACATATTCAGTGAAAGAAAGATAACCTCTTTAGTAAATGGTGCTGAAGAGCTGGAGAGATAGCTTGCCAGTCTAAGCACCTGCCTGGCAAGTACAAGCACCTGAGGTTACTGCTTGCCATGCTGACCTCAGAACGCACAGCATGCCATGCTGACCCTGAAACTGAGCATGGTAGCACGTGCCTGTCATCACAGTGCTGGGAGGTTGATACAGGAGAATCTCTATGAGTCAGAACTGCATAGCAAGACCCCATATCAAATAAATAAATTAATAATAAATAAATAGTGCTGGAAAAACTGGCATATGCCTAAGACCTATTGTCTATAACCATGCATTAAACTAAAATCAAGATAGATCAAAGATCTAAATATTAAAACGGAACACTAATTCTTTTTCTGTTTGTTTTGTGCAAGGTCTCACTACACAGCCCCAACTCATAGTGATCCTCCTGTTTTCTTCCTACCCAGTACTGGGATTACAGGTGCATGCCAGAGCATTAATTCTGATGGGAAAGAAAACAAGTAGAACTCTTGACAACACAGGTATAGGCAAATAATTTATGAAATCCTAATTGCATGAGAAATACTACAAAGAATCAAAATATGGGCTCTCATTTTATTAAAGATTTTGTATAGTAAGAGAAATCACCAACAGAGTGAAAAGACAAACCACAGAATGAGAAAATGTTTTGCGCAGTTGTTCCTCAGACAAAGGACTAATAATTGAACATATAAAGAGTTGAAAAACAAATTTGATCTCCCCACTTAAAGACCCAATCTAAAAATAGTCATCAGAGATGAATACATACTTTTTAAATGAAGAAATACAAATGATAAATAACTATGTGAAAATATGTTCAACATTACTGGTATTTAAAAGATATAAATTCAAACATTCCATCTCATCCCAGAAAAAATGACTATTTAAAAAAACAATCAACCAATAGCAAATGCTGGTGGGGTTGTGGGGAAAAAGGAACCCTTCTAAACTATTGATGGGAGTGTAGACCAGTGCAACCACTGTGGAAATCAATGTGGAGATTCCTCAAGAAACTAAGATTGACCCCTCCCCCGGGGCTTGCTGAGACTCAATTGAGACTGGGCATGGTGGCACACCCTTGTAATGCCAGCTCTTGGGAGGCTGTAAATAGGCGGATCACTACAAGTCTGATCTAATAGTGAGACCATGAACACCCTGTATACCCTTTCCTAAAATGCAAAAAAAAGAGAAACAAACAAAGATTAGGCATCTCATTTGACCCAGTTATTCTCTCTCTCTCTCTCTCTCTCTCTCTCTCTCTCTCTCTCTCTCTCTCTCCTTCCTTCCTTCCTTCCTTCCTTCCTTCCTTCCTTCCTTCCTTCCTTCCTCCCTCCTCTCTCTCTCTCTATCTCTTTCTTTCTTTCTTTTTTGGCAGAAACAGTCTTTACTGGACTCAGACCAGAAGTCTGTGAGTCTTGAGGACCTCTGTGAAATTGCTTATTTTCTTCACATTCTTCTCAGTCTGTTTCTGTAGCCTCATGATCTGCTTCTTCTTCCTGTAATGGATCTTGGCCTTCTCCTTCCTCTTTTCCTCTAGGGTGGCTGTCAGCCCCTAGTACTTCCAGCCAAACCTCATGAGCCAGGAGGCCCAGATAGGCAAATTTTCTCGTTGGCTTCAGATGCACAACCTTGAGGGCAGCAGGAACCACCATCCGCTTTTTCTTGTCGTAGGGTGGTGGGATCCCATCAAACACCTTGAGGCGGTCCAGAGAAGCCTGGCCTCGCTTGGTCTTCTGGGGCAGCATCCTCTCATGGTCCATCAGAAGATGTGGCTGGGGGCCTGGAAGTGGTAGGGGCCACAGGATGGGTTAGTGCTCATCCACTTGCGGAGGAAGGCCAAGTACTTCAACTTGTTTCTGTAGAAGTTGCCAGAAATGTTGATACCCTCACAGCGCACAACCACTGCCTTGCGGCCTAGCAGTACCTGCTTGGCCACAATGGCTGCCAGGCGACCCAGGAGATGGCCTCGGCCATCCAGCACCAGGACCTGCCCCTCCACCACCTTCGGCAGACACCCAGGAAAGTTATTCCCTTTCTTGATATCTTCCCCAAATAATTAAAAGCATCATACAACAATGATATATGAGCTCCCATGTTTATACCAGCACAATTCATAATTGATAATTCTTGGAAACAACCCAAATGATAGCAACCAATGAATGGATAAAAAAAGATGTATTTTATAATATAGACATGCAGTGTGGTGCTACTATTCCAGAAAGATTATGCTGAGGCATTTCTAGACAAATGGATGCACCTTCACAGCATAGTCTTAAGTGAAATACATCAGACTCACATGTGTAAATATCACATTGTCTCTCTTGTGAAAAATAAGAACCAGAAAATACAATGAATATTATGAAATAGGCAGAAATTGTTCAAAAGGAAGGGAAACTAGGGAGAGACGGGGGAAGGAAAGGAAGGCAAAAGAAATGAAAAAAGATAGATAAATGGAGACAAGGCTTTGTAAATAAGGAGGGGAAGAGAAGTTGAAGAGAAGCGGAAAAAAGATGGATCAAGATATATCATGTAGAGGTACAAATTCCCTACGATGAATGTGGTCGTCAGGTGTATCTAAATTGTACTGATAAACTCTAAGAAAAAGATAAAGCAACAACCACACAGAAATTTCCCCAGTCAGTAAAGACTGGCATACACCATTTGGGGGCAGTGGGCAGCAGAATCTCTAGTCCCAGTAGGTGGTGAATAGCAGAAGGAAGGAGAGGGAGCTTCCCCAGAAGACCCAGATGCAGCTCATATCACTTCTGCACACACAGGTTTCTGATTCCTCCTAGCAAGCATATTTTGTTTCCTTCCCTGTCCCCATGTGCCAGGACATACAAGGAACAAACTGCTCCTCTTGTGTTTGTTCATGTGCCAGCCCACAGACTCTGAATTCCTTTAGGACAGATGCTGAAACATCTTTTTAAGTACCTCCCTAGTGCCTAGCACATCTCATAATTCCACCAAGCAATGAACCTGTTTATTACTGCAGAGGTCTGGGTATTTGTGGATTAGTGTTCTAGACATCAAGAGAAGACAAGGGAACTTAAAGCAAGTGGATCTCTGATATTTCTTCCTAAAGATTATATACCACCTATGTAGCAAGAAAAACAAAACATCAATTTCCACTTCCTGTGCATGTTCATCTAAGAATTTATAGTGGATGGACCCCAGAACCAGAGAATTCACCTCAAAATGTACAGAGGAACTGTGTGTGTGTGTGTGTATGGCACAGTAGGGCAACACTTTCCAAGCATTGCAAAGATTTGGTTTCTGGCTCCAGCATCACAAGATAGATGGATAGATACATGTACATGTAAAGGATCTAGCTAAAGAGTTGCCAATAGAGTGTTTCTTAATATTTATAGGAGTAAATTTGATTTTCATAGAGTGTGCATATTTCATACTCTATGAAATGTACAGATCATTTGATACTAGCTCATTAGCTTCGGACTAGTATTTATATAGGAAAAACTAATAGACAACAAAAGTTTAATACAACATTCCAGAACAAGGCATCCTCAGGCTTATGTTTCAGTAACGGTGGCAGAACCTCAGGACTGTGACAGCTGTAGCTGCTGGCGAATAACGAACATAGACTTTGGTACATAAGCAATGTTTCCTTTTTCTATTTATCATTTTGAAATGTCCATCAATTTTTTAGTACTCATTGTCTTCTTGTGAAGGTATAATATTCATTGACTGGAGGCTGGGTTGCTACTTTGTCTGAAATTGGGGCTTCATCCTCTGACTTGTAAACACCATCACTCATCACAACTAAGGGCAACAATGACCCTGGGTCCATCTTTCTCCATAATCTCCATTTTCCCTTTGTGCCAGTTCTTTTTCCTAATTGATTGCATGCTTATTACACCATGCTTTATGGTTAGCATCTCTGAACTGCAATAGAAATTGCTGCTGAAGCAAATACTCATTTGAAGGCAAGTCTTCTGTGTGGGGTATTATAATCCCCTAGCTCAGCTTGCTCTCAGAATGGTGGATTTTTCTTGTGTGATATTCAGTCTCCATGACATCCTCTACAATGCCATGGACGCCTCCCAATGCGTGCTTGGTTCACAAACTAGAAAGTAGAAAGTAGGGTGAAACAATATGGATAACAGTGTTTCTTGCTTTTAGATAAGAGCTTTAGTCTGAGAAAAATTTCCAACCACACTGTCACATTTAGTGTCACATCACCTTGCAGTAGACAGGACAAGGCAGTGTTAGCCCTGTAACACTACAATGGCAAGAACATGAATCCTAGTCATGTTGTCAGAAAACATGAAAACAAGTGACAGCTGTGTTGAGACACTGCTACCACAAAGCTGCAAAGAGAGATAAGACACAGCCCCTCCACCCAGGAAGCTCACAGAGACAGGGGGCTGCTGACATGGAAGCCAGCAAGTGCTCTTTCATTGAGGAGGACCACCAGGACCGGAGAAGGTTGCAGGGAAGGGAGAAGCTCACTCTCCAAGCAGGAGGACGCAGGAGAGTGCTGCGAGTGAACTGTCTTTGAGTAGATTCTCTGCAGAATGAGAAGACTGCAGGTGCCTCAGGATGAAGGGAAGGAGTAGGAGGAAGTAACTCCAAAAAAAGAAAATACATGCGCAAAGCCCAGAGACACGCAAGAAGTAGAAGTTGATGCCAGACTTAGTGGGAAAGCAGGCAGTGCTAAAGGATAAAGGACACTGGTGCCAGCTGAGGAGTCATTGCAGGGTGAAACTGGGAGAAAGACAAAAGACAAGGATGAATTTACTGTGGAGGTGTTTTGGTAATGAGGGAAGAAGAATCTATGGAAGGAGACTGTGGGCTGGAAGCCATGCAAGGGATGATTCGGGCCAGAATTCAGACAGAACTGAGGAAACAGAAGTGAAGGGGGAATGCAAGAAAACTTTCAATGACAGAGCACAAACTGGGTTTGGGGACTGTTTGGATGTAGGTGATGAGAAACATCAAGATGGACTCCAGATTTTCCACTCACGAATGTTGCAAGATGATAAGACCTTTAATAGTAGAGAAGAGAAGCAGATGGTAAGGCAGTGGGGAAGAAGGGCATCAGAAAGAGAGTTACGCATATAGCTTCGAGCACTTCTAGTATTCTGTGCCTTTGGCAGGTCTGAGTGGACTGGGTGGCAGAATTGCAGGTGCTGGAGACTGAGTACTAGATGTGATGAACCCAAAGGGAAAGTGAAGAGACAGCACAGGACCTTCACTGAAGAGGAGCAGGAAAAGCAAGGAATGGACACGGAGAGGGGATACAGGTGAGAAAGCCCCAGGGTGCCAAGGAGCTCAAGAGAGACATCTGAGAAGAAGGAGGTGGTGTGAAAATCAAACAGACACCCCTCTGTTAGATGCATCATCTGGGGTCTCAAGTAGGGTGTGTCCTCACTGTGCGGTGGCAGGACTGACTGAGCTAGGAAAAAGCAGAAGTGACTCCAGACTGGAGCATCTTGGCTGTTTGAGAGAAGAGAGACAGATGAGCATGTCTCAGGTTAATGAGCTTGTCCCGCTCTCAGTCAGGGCAAGAGCTGGCCATGTGACCAACAGGAGGGCAGCCCATGTAGGGGCTGGTACAGACCCCAGCAGGCCTCCAAATGAGCTCACCAACCCCAGCACCTTTTTTCTTTTCTTCTGTTTTGATTTTTCATTTTGTGGTACTGAGGACTATGTCCCAAGTACACACAGAGCTGCATCCCCAGGTCATCTTTTTCTTTGAGATAATCACTGGTTTACATCTAGATGTCCTCCTAAAGCATCTCGTGATCACAGTCAAGGCTTTTGGAAGATAACTAGATTATAAGGTCTCACAGCTGACTTGCTGCTAGGCAGTGGGGTGGCTAGAAGAGGTGTGTCATTGGGGTCAGGCTCTGGAAGGCTTCGTTTCCTTTCCTGGTTGCTTCTGGAATGCCATGCCATAGACAACTTTTCCTCCATTGTGTCACTCTATCAACCTGTCTTAGTGCCAGTCAACTATGGATTAAAACCTGTATAAATTGTAAGCCAAAATAAACCTCTGTTTCTTAAGTTTCTGGGTGTTGAGTTCTCTGTCTCAGTGATAATCAAGTGCCTAAGACAGAGAGCTCTACTCAAACTTCTGACCCTACTGGCCAGCCTCCAAGAAAGCTGGAACTGCAAGTGTGTGCCCCCATGTCCAGCTCCTGTGTCCTCTTTTTAATCTGATAACACACATCTTTGTTAGTCTCCTAAGGTGTCTTCCTTCAGACCTTCCCTGCAGAAGCTGAGGAAAGGTATGGGTGCCTGGAGGACATGTTCAGGCAGATGGCTTTCTCCAGGCTATCAGAAGTCTATGCTGTGGAGGCCATAACTGCACAAGTTCTGGAAGAAACATTATTTGCACAGATACAAAATTCTCTGTGCCACAGACTACTTTTCTCCAGAATCTTCAAATAGTGAGGCTTTCACATTCTCTTAAAATAACTCTGTGTTGGAATTCAGTCCCATATTGCACCAAAATAAACTTCCATATTAGCAAAAGAACATTTCCTAACTGGATCACCTCTTAATTTTGTGTTATTAAATAACATGTTCTATAACTTACAAAAAGTATTTGTTGATAAAAGGACACAGTACATGTTACAACTTTATAAGCCAGATAGTTCTTTCTACACAGTAGGACTCAGTCAATATTTGTATGATCCTGCAGTCATTATTCAAGGAACAAATCCTATCCTTTTGGTGGCTAGGTACACACAGGCCAAGGGGGAGTTGCTGTCAGCTATGTGAAACTCATCAAAGTCAACAGTTATTAACAAAAACAGAAATACTAACCAAGTGCCATGAACAGGAAGTAATTAAGGAACTGTTAGCTAGAAGCAAAAGTGTCCTTTGAATAAGTGCTAACCAGACTGACCTTTCTAATTTCGAAAGAGTCTTGCCTATCAAATCCTGGACTCCAGAAGTCAGCTCCTGACCGATGAAGCTGAAGCACAATGTCTTAAACTCCTGACATGGGCACAGACCCCACACCGCAGAAAGGCCTCAAGGCAGGCTCCAGGTTGTAAGTGTCACAAGTTCAAATGCATTACATTTTATCCTCCCATTAATTCAACACTCTTTGTGGAGAAGCAGAAAGGCTTGGCGAGGTGAAATCCATTGATAGTTATGGCATCTCTGAACACATTATAGAAGTGTGTTCAGCCTCTAACTCAAATACAAAAAATATGCATTCATTTTATCTTTTGAGATTTTCATTAAGATAATTATTCTAAGGGTCAGCCAAATAGCTCAGCAGATTAAAGCGCCTGCAAGCAGCCCCAGGGGCCAAGGGTTTGATCCCCCATGCAGGCCTTGCCCCCTGAGGGGGCTGAGACAGCCATTGAGACTGGGCATGGTGACACATGCACCTGTAATCCAAGCTCTTGCAAGCTGTAAACAGGAAGATCACTACAAGTCCAATTTAGTAGTGAGACCCTGAACACCCTGTAGACCCTTCCCTAAAATACAAAAAAAAAAAGAAAAAAAAGAGAGAGAGATTATTCTTTTTATGGCTTATGTTATTTAAATGCAACTTTTAAATGAAATAATGCAATAAAGTTGATGTTGGCCTTTCATGCGATAAAGTGAGGGTGCCTGGGGCCAGGTCCTCCCTGAACTACACAGCCTCATCTTTGGGCCCCACTCAGGCCCTCAGAGGCCCCAGAGAAACTGGCTTCAGTAAGGGAGGTCTGCTCTTTTCCAAACACCAGCCTAGGGATCCTGTGTGAAGTGCTTACTCAAGAAATAGATCCTAAGAAGTCTTGAAGTATCCAAAGTGTAGCAAAAATTTGAAAAAGTAAATAAACAGGAAAGTGAAAATTGAGCCAAGCAAAACACACACACATGCATGTACACACACACACACACACTATAAATGACCAAATTGATTGACTACAGGTATATAATTGATGGACAGGTTGGAAAAAATGGAAAATGAAACTCTACCTGGAGATGGAGATGCAAGTCTATGAAGAGGAGTGACAGCTCCAGCACACTGGGTTTATGCATAGGAATATTTACTGCAGCATCATCGGTAGCATCTGAAAACTGGAAACCACGTCCATGCCAGCTCATAGAAGAAAGGCTGAGCAAAGTGTTGTGCAGCCGCACTGCTGAGCACTGTGCAGCGAGGTGCTAGAATATTCCAGCTGGCTTCAAGACACTTCAGGAAGTGCTTCCCTAGAGCCACAGTGCAGAAAGTATGTGTGCTATCTTTCTTTTGTAAAGCAAGCCACACAGATGTATTTATAGGTGTGGATGTGGATGTGGATGAACGCACACCAGTACACAAGCACCCCTTTCACTATAAATCTTCTTATTCTCCTGCTCAGGTTTACACAGTGAGCTATCACATGGCCAAGGACCCTGAACATGTGTAAGTCTATGCAAATTCACGTATGCCTGTCAACTGGCATTATGACATCTCACATTTGCATTTATAAAAGTATTTGTGTAGAGAGGGAACACTGCATTAAACCCAGGAGGTGTAAGTCAGTTCAGGGAGCACACAAACATGAGGCAGGCTCTTTGCCAACAATCAGGCCACGTATAAAGTAGCATCAGGGAAAACTCACTGAAACCATTTCTCCTGGAAGGATGGACACACTGGAAATAAGCATCTCAACCATAGTGCAAAGGCCCATACACACAGAGGGGCCACGGGAAGGTCGGTGGGTTTTCACCAAATGATGGTGAAAAGCTGCGTGTGCTTTCTCAAAATAGTCTCAGTAGCACTTCCTGCTGCTCTGTTTCATTTCCACTTTGAAAATAATCACTGAAGATGCTAAGAATTTGCACTACATTTTAGACTTTCTTTCTGCTTTGAAGGAGATTAGGTGCATTCTAGAAATTCTGCTCTGATGGCTGGGGTCAGTGGGGCCCACACCTGTCTGGTCACTTCTAGCTCCCAGGCTCCAGCCCCTCGCCTTCATTTACCTCTTGCTGCCTCTAGGTGGCATCTTAAATTAACAATCAGGGTCTTCCAGCCCTTCACAGTGACACAGGCAACAACCCTTCCAACTGCCAACCTGGATGCGAGGCCCCAGTTTTTCCTTTGGTTTTATTTTCCTCTCTGTTCTATTTCATATTTCTCCTCCTGTTCTCTACCCTTTTCCTTTTGTTATCTCGCTTCTGTTCTCTTCCTCTGGCAAGCAAGTGGAGGGCAAGGTGGCCCAGGTACGCAGGTTGCTTAATACCTCTACTGCAAACTGCAGGTGTTTCCCAAGGTGACATTTTTAAAGTGACACTTCTCTTGCAGTATTTATGTAAAACATATATGAAATCTGCTATCATCTTACTGAGTTCTTCTTCTTTTATGAAGTGTCACTGAAGTCTTTGAGCGCTGATCTTGTCAATACTTCTATAAGCCTTGTAGTTTTAATGCATACTAATACTTAGCATATTAAATTTTAGAAATACACACCTTGTCTGCCATAGTTTGGATTGAGAATGTCACCTAATAGCTCATGTATTAAAGCTTTGGTCTTCAAGGTGGCACTATTGGGAGGTGGTGAAAACTAAAGATGGGGCCTAGTTGGGGGTCCCTAGGTCAGTGGGAAAGCCTTAACTCCTTATTTATTTCTCCTTTGCTTCCTCATTACAAGTCAAAAATTTCCTGCTCTGGTACACACTGTTGCCACGACACACTTCCTCACCATAGGCCTGAGCAATGGGGCCAGTTGGCTGTGGACAGAAACCTCTAAAATTGTGAGTCAAGGTGAACCTTCTTAAATTAATAATATCAGATATTTTTGTTGCAGAATACAAAACTGTCTTACTGCAGAACTAGTTACTTTTTATGCTGGCACTCACTCATTCTCATTTAGCTGGAAGGAGCTGATTGCATCTATCCCCAGTTCTGCTTGTAGTGACTTCAGGTTGACCATGGGAAACTGACCACGGAGAGCACCTGGGGAAGGGCTCCCAGGGATCAGAGCACAAACTCACTGCATGGCCTCCTCAGGGAGACAGATAGAAATGTGGAGTTCCCACTGCCACGCCATCTCACCCTCCAGTTAGACCTGTGTCCTGCTGAGGTCAGGACTGGTGGTTACCTCCATTAGATTCATTCTAAGGTAAATATTCCTAGAACGCAGAACCTGATTCCTCTGGGTTTCAAGTTTGGGAAAGAAAATGAAAGTGCTCGGGACACACTTGTCCCCTGTGAACTGAATGTTTGGTGGGCCCTCTCAGTAGGAATAGCCGCTCCAGGTGCTCCTCCAGGCCTCCACTTGACGGCTTTGCTGCTCTCCCCAGTATGGACCCATCAGGATGAAGTCCAGTCAACTGCACAGTGATACTGCCGCCCTCTTTGAAGGTGGGTCTCAGGAAGATGGTCTCGGGACTGGCCTCACCATTTGAGTGAGTTCTGAGTTCTAGGTTTCCTCGGTGGCTGGAGGAGGCCTGCTGCACAGACCCCTCAGAGAGTGAAGGGTAAGGACAGGCAGGTTCCTCACGAGATGATATTAATAACAAAGGATAATTAGTAGTGCTAAGAAAATGATAAATCCTAAAGAATTTTAATCAAAATGACACTGTATGAATATAAAAAATGACATGTTGTTATGTAATTTTTGTATTAATTTTATTGAGAAAGAAATAGCATTGAGACAGTTTATGTAATTTTTTGAAAAAAATACTAAATGAAAATAATGAAGAATTGCTTGCTTCTGCTGTTTATTCTAAACATTCATATGTAATTTTGTTATACATAAAATAAAATGGGATGGCGAGATAGCTCAGCAGATTAAGTGCCTGCTGAGGCAAGTGCAGGCACCAGGGCTTAATCCCTGGCACCACGTGCTGCACAGACCCATGCACGGGCCTGCTGAGTGAGCCAGCAAGACCGAGCATGGTAACACATGCCTGGAGTCCCAGCACTGGGGAGGCTGAAAACAGGGGGGTCACTACAAGTCCAAGCTGTGTAGTGAGACTCTACCAAATACATAAAAAATCGTATATTTTATTTTTACATTATAAGATTCTAACAAAGAAATTTTCAGGCTCAGAGGTGGAACATGTACATAGCATATATGAGGTTCAGGGTTCATTCCATCTTTATTAAGAGGAAAAACCAAAACTCATCCTCTTTATTCTGACAGAACTTGTAACTCAGATAGACCAGAGTTCTCTGGAATAAATGTGAAAGCCACACTATGACCTCTTTCTTAAGGAAAACTGTACCTATGTTAAGGGGATTCAGTTTAAGTAGGCTTTATTCTGAACTAGCTACCCTCCAAAAAAAGGAAGAACCCTCCAGACTTAAAGGGGCTCAGTTCCTTGGTGTGTGGGGGAAATCACCCAGCCTATGCCAGGGTACCTGTCCCATCGCTGGCTCAGCCAGCTGACTTGCTCTTGGATGTAGCTTCCAGCTGCACAGTGGCCCTGGTGGTCGCAATCCTGATGCTTTCAGCCTGTGATCCCTGCTCCCCCACTCTACTGGGCTTCGTGTGTGAGCAACAGAACCCAGCAGATGTGACAGTGTGTCGCTTCCAGAGTGGGATCCTAGATATGGCAGAGTAGATATCCTTCTACTCTGTTGCTCTATGGCCTTTTTGGGTCTGTCCTCTGGGAAACCAGCACTATGAAGCAGCCCTGGGAGATACTGAGGGCACATGACAGCAGTGTGAGGGCACGATCAACAGAGATCTTGTGGTGCTGCTGCAGCACTGCATGGAGGAAATCTCATCAGAGATGAGATTACAAGTTACTGAGTCCCCTGTTCCTGTCAGGGAGGGTCATTCCCTGACCCTCAAATTGGAATATAATAAGTTTCTTGTTTTAAGGTAGTCTGTTTAGGGAAGCAATTTTTTTTTTCACTATAGTTTAAATTTTGTATCTTACCCATATTTGTATTGAGGTCTTAACCCCAAGGGGAAGCTATTAGGAGGTGGAGCCTTTTAGGAAGTGTGAAGCCGTGAGGGCAGACCCTTGTAAACTGGATCTCTTTCCTTACAAGAAGCCCAAATAAGCTTTCTTGCCCTTTCAGCTGTGTGAGAACAGATGGAGAAAGTGTCATCTATGACCCTAAATTGGCCCTCAGCAGACAAAATCTATCACCCCTTGATCTTGGACTTCTACCTTCTAGAATCATGAGAAATGTCTGTTGTTCATAAGTCATACAGTTAATGATTTTATTATAGCAACATTAATAGATGAAGACATTTATTAAGCCAGCAAGAGATTTAATTGACCATATAGTTCTCTTTATGTAGCAAGCAGGTGTGATAATACTTTCCCTGTCCACTTTATAAGAGTGATTTTTAATAAGCAAAGAAATGCATTGTAGTGATGATAAAACACCAAACAACCACAGTACACTATTAGTGCATTTATAGGTATCATTCAGTTGGTTGTCTCCTTAGTTGTGAAGCTTTTAAATTTGATGTGATCTCTCATGTCTATTTTGCTTTTTGTTACTTGCATTTTCTGGGGGTCTTTTCCAAAAATCATTGTCCAGACTAGTGTCATAGAACTTTCTCTCTATGTTGGTCAAAATTCAAAGAATTTCATCAAGATGTGAGGAATAACTTCAAGAGTATAACCATCAGCTTGGTTTGTGGTACTGTCTTCTTGAAAGATGCTCAGGGAGTAGATTTTCAGTATTCTCAACACAAAAATGACAAGGATATACACTGATGCTTTATTTGGGTATACACAATGTATATATATTTCAAAACATGTTGCACATGATAAGCATAATTTTATCTATCAATTAAAATAAAGGTATTATTTATACTTCACTACTGTAAATGCTCTTCAATATAATTTAGATCTTTTCCAAGTACGCATGCACATCATACCTAAAATAAATTTTCAACATCTATTTTATACTTTTTCAATTAATAGGTTTCATATTCCCATTTCATCTTTTCTTCATCTTATTCACGTAATAAATACTCTATGTTCAAATGTATCCAGTTTTCCCAAATGTTCTTGACAATTGGTTTATTCAAGGCAGTATCCAATCACAGATGAGTTGTTCCACCTTGATGTACCCCTGGGTTGCTTTTAATCTAACAAAACCTTTTGTAATGGCACAGGGTGGTGGACAAGACCACCTCCCAACTTGTGGAACTGAGTGTCTTCTTGTGTAGCTACTTGGTTTGCTGCTAAGTCTCCCATACCTCCTCTAAAGCCAAAGGCAGGACTGTAGGCTGGATGGAGTCAGGCTAAAGAAACAGTTGCTGATGTGTGCACTTTGCTCTGCATCATGGCAGGAGAAGCACCTGAAACAAGGGGTTGATTTTGAATCTCAAAGTCAACTAAATCCCTTAAGAAATTCTGGTCATGAAAGCCAAGCATTCTACAGACAAAAAAAAATCTCAAAATTCTAAAGACTAACTCTACTTACTAAAAATTAAGCTCTGATTATTAAAAATAAGCCTGAGATCTGAAGTAAAAGTTTATTCTCCAATTCTTTGACATTTTCTTGGTTTCTGGCTTTAAAAGATGTATGTAGTATGCATCTCTTGACACAAATATGTAAGGATGACAGGATCTCAAGCTGACCACGGTAGGACTGGTGCAATGCATGAGACAACTACTGGGGGACGTGACAGTAGTTGTAATGGCATGGGGTGGTGGACAAGTCCATGTCCCATCATGTGGAACTGCCTGTCTTCTCATGCAGCCACTTGGTTTGCTGCTCAATCTCCCACGTGATGCATACATGTTGTGTATACCAGAGTCTTACCAGGTATCACTTCTCCTGGGAATAACCTACATAAAGCACTGCTTACATATAAAAGCTGAAGAGATAGTTTTAAAGAATTTTATTCATATAAATTTTGCACACATTCATTGTGAGACACAGGTTACATTTTGTGTTTAAAAAATTGTTGGAGAGCTTTCCTGGTGCCTAAGAACTTTGGCAGACTCTAGGCAGCCTATAGAACTCTGGCAAGCTCTAATCTTTCTTATCCCCCATTGTGCAGGCATGGAGCTTCTGTTGGTGTCAGCCCAAAGTTTTAAGAACTTAAGAGAATTCTGAGTGCCTGTGGAATGCAGCAGAGCTACGATGTGTGGACCCAGCATGAGCAGGCACAGAACTTTGCTGGAGCCATTTAAGAACTTTTGCAAACTCTGGGAAGCCTGCATGACTCTGTCTGGTGATTACTGGGAGCTTCAAAAATGCCAAAATGCAGGAACAAAAGGAAATCTCAATTCTCTAGCCCATCCAGAACAAATCCAGGAGACAAAGACACACAAGAACCTGGAAATCACAAACCTGAAATCTTTAAAATGCTAGCAACTGAAGTAAAGAAACAAGTCCATCAGGCTATAGAAGAAATAAGATCAGAAATAATCTTTTAGGTCCAAAAGGAAAGGGCAACAATCATGAAAGAATTGCTCAGCTAAAGAAGACATCAATAGAAAAATAGAGGAGAACAGAAAAATAATGGAAAAACTGAATGAATGATACAGGAAAGAATTTTTAGAATGCATGAAACAGATTCAAACAGCTATCTAGGAAATTAAGAACTCCATTGGAAAGCACACAGAACCACTAGAATGAAACTGAAGATAGACTTTCAGACCTAGAAGACAGTGTTGCAGCTAATGAATGTGAAATAAAAGATCTTTTAAAACTAACAAGGAACCAGGAAACAATAATTCAGCAGCTAGAACAAAATGCAAAGAAAAATTATAATAACAGGTGTTGATGAAGCAGCAGGAGACAGCACAAGTGACATTAAAAGACTATTTTCTAGAGTGCTAGCACAAAATTTTTCAAACATGAGAAAATAAACTGACAGACAAATAAGTGAGGCATATAGAATTCCATATGGCCAAAAATTACAATAAATCTACACCTAACCACATAATAATCAAGATCTCAGAAATTTAGCCCAAGAATGGAATATTAAAAGATGTTAGACAGAAGAAACAAATCATCTACATTGGAAAGTCCATCGGAATCATGGCAGATTTCTCAATACAAACCATCAAATCAAGAAGAGCTTGGAGTGAAGTATTTCAGGTACTGGAAAAAAAATGACTTCCAACCAGATTTATGTACCCTGAAAAATTATCTATCAAATTCAACGGTGAAATAACATCCTTCCATGACAATTGAAAAAGTTCATGACCACCAAACCAACCCTACAAAAATAACTGACAGATATTCTAGAAAGAGACAGAAGCGGCACAGCCTCAAGAACAACAGAAAGGAAGCACCAAACAGACTAAGTAATTAAAAAGAAGAAAAAGTACAAAACCTATAACAGGAAAATAACATGACAAAGATAAGCCAGTATCAATTATAACTATCAATGTAAATGGTCTCAATTCACCAATCAAAAGAAACAGACTGGCAGAGTGGCTTAAGTAACAAAACCTAACAAAATGCTGTATACAAGAAACACATTAACTTACAAGAAATTCACAGCCTAAAAGCCAAAGGATAACAAGCAACCCTCCCTGCCACAGGAAATCAGAAGAAAGCAGAGGTAGCTATCCTGGTTGCTGATAATATCAACTTCAAATAAAAAATCATCCAAAGAGGTAAAGAAAATTGCTACATACTTCTTAAAGGAAAACTGCAAGAGAAAGAGATAACAATTATAAATATATATGCACTCAATGTAAGAACACCCTCCTACATAAGACATACTTTAATGGACATGAAAAATCAAATAAACAATAATACAATAGCAGTGGGGGACTTTAACATGCCACTGTCAAAAAGAGATAGAGCAACTAGGCAAAAAGTCAGCAAAGAAATAATAGAACTAAACTAAACTTATGAAGAAATTTACTTGGCAGACCTTTACAGAGTGTTTCACCCAGCAACAACAGAATACACATTTTTCTTTCAACTGCACACAGTACATTCTCCAAAATAGACCATAGAGCACACAGAGCACTCTTAAGTAAATGCAAAGAAATTTAAATTATCCCATGTGTACTATCACAGTGCAATAAAGCTGGAAAATATTGACAAAAGAAACTACAAAAACACATAAACACGTGGAAATTAAGTAACCTCCTAAATAACCAGTGGGTCACAGATGAAATTTAAAAAGAAGTTAAAAATGTTTACAATCAAACAAAAATGCATGTACTACTTAAAAAAGTATGGGATGCAATGAAAGCTGTCTTAAGGGAAAATTTGTAGTGATAAATTTGTACAATAGGAAAATAGAAGAAGCCCAAAGAAATGATCTTATGCTGTACTTCAAGGTCCTAGAAAAAGATGAGCAAGTCAAGCTCAAAGAAGGCAGGAAATTATAAAGATTAAACCAAAAATTAATTCCCTGGAGACAAAGAAAACAATACAAAGAATAATGAATCAAAGAGCTGGATCTTAGAAAGAATAAATAAAATTGGTAAACTCTAGTCAACCTAATTTAAAAAAAAAACAAATTCATGCAGTAAAGAATGAAAATGGTGAAATCACTACAGACCCTAGAGAAATTCTGATTAGCAATAACTACTTCCAAAATCTTCACTCTCACAGGATGGAAAACAGAGGAAATGTATAATTTCCTAAATACATGTGGAATGCCAAAGCTGAGTCAAGAAGATTCACAAACTCTGAATGACCCAATTATGAGAAGTGAAATTTAAAATGTAATAAACACCTAGCAACAAAGAAAAGCCCAGGTCCTAATTGATTCACAGCAGAATTCCATAAGAAATTTAGAGAAGATTTAATACCAATTTTTCTCAAACTCTTCAGTGAAATTTAAAGGGAAGTAATTCTCTCAAACTCATTCCTAGAGGCAAGTATTACTTTGATTCCAAAGCCAGAGAAAGTTCCAACTAAAAAAGTAACTACAGGCCAATCTCTGTAATGAATACAGATGAAAAATCCTCAATAAAATACTGGCAAACAAAATGTAACAAATAATCAAGAAAAATATATCATGACCAAGTAGGATTCATTGCAAGAATGAAGGAATAGTTCAATATACACCAATTTATAAGTATAATATACCACATCAATAGAACCAGGAACAAAAATCATATGATCATCTTAATAGATGCAGAAAAAGCTTTTGACAAAATCCAACACTCATTCATGATAAAAACCCTACAGAGAATTGGAATAGGTGGTCTATATCTCAACCTGATAAAAGACATCCATGAGAAACCAAAAGCCAACATCAAAATAAAAAGGCAAAATGTGAAGGCCTTCACTTTAAAATCAGGAACAAGACAAGGATGTCCACAGTCTCTACTCCTATTCAATATAGTTCTAAAAACATTAGCCAGAGCAATTAGGTAACAGATAGAAATAAAAGGAATAAGCATTGGAAAAGAAGAAGTGAAAATAGCATTATTTGCAGATAACAGGATACTCTACATAGGGGACCCAAAAAACTCCACCAAGAGTTTTGTAGATTTCTTTAAATATATTTAGTACAGGACCCACAGGGTCTCACTGCACAGATCAGACTCAGAGTGATCCTCCTGTTTTCAGCCTCCCAAGCACAGGAGTTACAGGTGTGTGTCACCATCTCCAGTCTCAATCACCCTCTCAGAGAGCCCTGGGGCTGGGGCCAGCACAGCAGACCGGGGATTGAACCCTTGTCCCTATGCCTGCCTAAGCAGGCTCCTTACTTTGTTAAGCTATTTGCCTGGCCCAAGTCTTGCACAGTTAATCACCAAATCAGCAATGTAGTGGGATACTAAATCGACACCAAAAATCAGTAGCATTTTTGTACACAGAGAATGAACACATTGAGAGAAATTAGGAAAACCACAGCTTTCATAATAACACAAAATAAAGTGAAATAGGAATCAATCTCACAAAGGACATAGAACATTTATGAAAATCATGGTACTCTGAGAAAAAAAAGATTGTAGAGGATTTTAAAAAATGGAAAGATATCCATGCTCCTGAATAGGAAGAACCAACATTGTGAAAGTGGTCATATTCCCAAGATTATTATACAAAGTCAGTGTAGTCCCTATTAAAATACTTCACAGAGCTAGAGATAACTTTCCTCAAATTCACTTGCATCCTGAAGAGACCCAGAATATCAAAAGCAATTCTGGGAAACAAAGGAAAAGCAAGTATTAAAATCTTTGACCTGAAACTATCTTACTAGCTACTGTGATGGCAAGATTAGAAGATACAGACGTAACTGAAAACGTACTCAAACCACTTTATCTTTGATAAAGGGGCCAGACATGCTCGCTGGAAGAAAGATAGCCTCTTTAATAAACAGTGCTGGAAAAACTGCCTTTCTACACGCCAAAGGCTAAAAGTAAACCCATGCCTATTACCATGCACAAAACTAGTCAAAATTGATCAAATATTTAAATATTAAAACAGAAACACAAAATCTTGAGGAAAATGTAGGTAGAAATCTTAAAGACATAGGGTAGGTAGAGAGTTCATGAACAAAAACCCAACTATATGGGAAATACTTCAAAGAATGAGCAACTGGGATCTCATCTTTTTGAAAAGTTTCTGCATTACAAAGAAAATCTCTAACAGAGTAAAAAGAAAACCCACAAATTAGTAAATAAATTATACACAAGTGTCCCTCTGTAGTGGCCAATGTTTGAGTCAATGTGGCTGGATTGGCTGGCAGTTCCATACTCTGGACAGTGAGGGCCCCATTCCACAGTAACTCAGCACCGAAAAAGGGGTATATAAAGGGCTTGAGGAAGGTCTTAGCATTCCACTTTGTCTGAGAAACTTCAGTCTTTGCAGTCAGCTTGAACTTTATCTCCTGGATTTCAGTGCAGACTCTTTGGCCTCCAGCTTGGATAGGTCAGCTTTCCATAGCAGATTCTTGAGCCTTCCATTGTAGACCCAATGGACAACAGTTACAGACTGTTAAAGACTGTCAGAAATGGAACACTACAGTGAGCTACAGACCTTAGGACTCAATCCCTTAGGGGTGTGAAGATGCCCTTTACACTTCTTCATCTGACTCTGACTGGTACATCTTGTGTTATATCTGTTAATCGTATTATATCTGTTCCTGAAGTAAAACCCTGACTCATACACCCTCCAACAACATATAAATAAAAAATTAGGTCCCCTAAATTCAAAGACCAAATCCAAAAAAGGGCATCTGAGATGAATGCATACTTTTTCGGAGGAAGAAATACAAATGTTCAACATCACTTGTCATTCAAGAAATACAAATTAAAACAACACTGAGATTCCATCTCACCCCAGAAATAATAGGTAACATCAAGAAGTCAGCCAATAACAAATGCTAGAGAGGCTGTGGAGAAAAAGGAACCCTTCTGCACTGTTGGTGGGAGTGCATAGTGGTACAACCAGTATGGAAATCAGTGTGGAAATTACTTCAAAAGCTAGGATTTTTGGGCAGGGCCAGCCAGTTAGCTCAGCAGATTAAAGCACCTGCTTATGCAGATGCAGGGGCCAGGGATTTGATTCCCCAGACCTACCATGCTGGCCCTGCCCCCAGGGTGCACTGAGACTGGACGTGATGGCATGTGCGTGCAATCCCAGCTCTTGGGAGGCTGAAAAACAGGAAGATCACTACAAGTCTGATCTGTGTAGTAAGACCCTGCAGACTCTACACTAACTACATACCAAAAAAAGGTGGGATTGGAGATCCCATAAGCCAGCTATTCTCCTGTTGAGTTTTTTTTTTTTTTTTTTTTTTTAAATAGAAAAACTGATATATGTGTACCCTTGTTTATAGTGGTCCAATTTGTCATTGCTAAACCCTGGAAATAACTGCAATGCCCATCAACTGAAGAATGGATAAACAAGACATGGCATGTTTACACAATGGAGTATTATTCAACTAAAAAAACATGATAAATTTGAGCCTTTTGTTGGTAAATGGATGTAGCTAGAGAACATTCTTTCAAATGAAATAAATTAGACCCGCATGTGCAAACATTGTATTGTCTCCTTAGTGTGAGAACTTGAAAGAGAAAAATGGATTCTGAAGGGTACAATAGATACTGGGAAAAGGGAATGAATTTATTTGAAAGAGTTACTGAGTTGGGAAGGACAAGAGAGAGAGTGCAGAAAAGAGATTTATCTACATATGTAGGCAGGATGTTTCAGATAACTGTACTGTGCTATGTCCTGGTCTATGAAAAGAAGCAGTTGGTCAGGGAGATGGCTCAGTGGAATAAGTATTTCCCTGGCAAGCACAAAGGCCTGAGTTCAATCCCCAGTCCGCAAAAAAAAAAAAAAAGAAAAGAAAAGAAAAGAAAAGAAGCAGTTAATGCTTTAATTTTTCATCTCCTTTTTGAATTGTTTGTACTTTTCCTCTTCTTAATTTGTTATACATTTCTTTATTCTTCTTCTAATTTTACATGCATACATCTGGTAATATGAATAACTGGTTAGAACACAATACTATTACAACAAAACTGTGAAATTCATATTAATTTGTTAACTGAATTCTGTATCTCTTGTAATTTTTTTTCTATTTTTTAATTCTAATCTGTATTCTCTTAAAAAATAAAAATTGTTGGAAGGCATAATAAGTAGAAATATTTATTTCAGCATTTCATCAGCAGTGTCCAGAACTACACCACAAAGAAGAAAAGTTAACTCATCTAAAGAACAAACATATCATTTGCAATTATCTTTTGCATCGCAGTACAACTCTGCGTATTTTTTTGTTCATGAGAAGAAAAAGTGACTTTAGGAAAATCAAAAGATAAAATGTGATAAAGGACTGAACAGTGAGGGTGAAATAATTATCAACTCGCATGAATTTACTACAGTCTCTTGTCTTTTCCTTTATCCTTATTAAACTGGATTTCTTTTACTTGTTTACTTAACTTTATTTATTTATTTATTTATTTGGTACAGAGTTTTGCCGCACAGCTCCGACTGGTAGAGATTCTCTCGTCTCAGCCTTCCTAGCACTGGGATTATGCTACCCCAGCACACCTGTTCATTGGCCAGCACAGCGTGCAGTACCAGGACCTTGTGCTTGCCAGGAAGGCGCTTAGGCTTCCAAGCTATCTCCCTAGCCATAAACTGGATTTCTTTATTGTAATATATTAACTCCCTTAAAGATGCAGTTAAATTGACATCAAAAATATGATTTGTTTCATGTATTTTAAATGATTGAAATAAAATAAAATGCAATATAATTTATAATATTTATCTTTCCTGTATGCACAATAGTGCCATCTTGGCTATATTTTAATAGCTTAAGACTTGATGGTTTATGTTTTTAATCCAACATAATTCACTCACAGAAACATGGTCTGCAGCAGCATTTAACATTTTCTATTTGTGTACTGAGAGCTCCTGTCATTTTGGGCTTATTATTTTTG
Organism: Ctenomys sociabilis; assembly: GCA_004027165.1. Classification (NCBI taxonomy): domain Eukaryota; kingdom Metazoa; phylum Chordata; class Mammalia; order Rodentia; family Ctenomyidae; genus Ctenomys; species Ctenomys sociabilis. The sequence continues at coordinate 37,352 of PVKA01002514.1, read as the reverse complement.
CCAAGAGATTGATAGTTGGCTTCCCATGAATTCCATTTAATGGTATGACGGGGGGAGGGGTGGGAGGGTGATACACCTGTCCTTCATGTACAAGGGCTCTAGGAAGGACACATGGCCAGAGCTCCAATTAATTTTTTTTCTGTATTTTAGGGAAAAGTCTACAGGGTATTCAGGGTCTCACTACTAGATCAGGCTTATAGTGTTCTTCCTGTTTACAGCCTCCCAAGTACTGGGATTACAGGCATGCAATACCATGCCCAGTCTAACTCTCCGTCTCAGGGCAGCCCATGCATAGGGCCTGCATGGCAGGCCCAGGGATCGAACCCAGGACCCTGGGCCTGCTTGCAGGTATTTTAAGCTACTGAACTATTTGGCCCTCAGAACTCCAATTCACGCAGTGCCTGCTCTCTCATGCCCACACAGTGTATATGGCAAATGATCTTTCCTCAGGAACTCTAACACCTAGTGGACCAGCCCAGGCCAGTCCTTGTATACCCCAACAAGCCCAACAGGATGCAGAAAGTGTCTTCAAGTCAGTAGGAAAGAAGCAGCTTGGGGACAGGGATCAATGTGAGAAGACTAATTTTTTTTTTTCAGTTTTGTTTTTAGAGCTGGGTATTGAACTCCCTTGCCAGGGAAGTGTTTATTCTACTGAGCCATATCCTCAGCCCTCATTTTTTAAATGTTCTATTAATTTAATTGAGAAATGAATAGCAATGAGATTTTTGAAACTGATTAATAGGACAGTTTCAATAATTAATACATTGCATATTGTTGTCTTCATAGAGGATACTTATAGTACAAGAGGCAGACATGATATCCTGTCCAAACTATTAGTACAAATCTTTCTTCTCATTGAATTAAGAGAGAGTAGCTGTATATCTATGCTATTTTGTATATACAGATACAAAATGGTCCTTCATTTGGATCCCCTTTCTTTGCTTATTGTCAGACATGGGTATTCTATTGCCATTTAAATCTTGTAGGTGAGTGAATTCAGCAAAATATTCCATTATGGTCCAGTAGTCCATAATAGTAGCGGGTCATCCATAGGACTGGCAATCTCAATACTTGATGGAAAATACATGTTCCATGTTATGCCTATGATGTCTGATATTTAGACAAATAGTGTGAGTAAATCAAACTGCATATCTTGCAGGGTAATAATAAGCTTCTCTTCTGGAGGGTTAACAACCTAAGTTTGCAGTTCAAAAATTGGAGAAAAACAAAGGCTGCAAGTTCAGCCAGCATTTTGGCCATAGCCTTTCAGGGTCAGTGAAGACTCAGGACATAGGAGAATTTGTAATGTAACATCATGGAACTCAGTAGTGTCCCCAATTTTCCAATCAAGGAGATTATGGGGCCACAGAGGAATGCGATCGATGATGTATAGTGTACATAAGGAGAGTCACATGGAGAGAAAACTTTCTCTCAGGCTTCCACAGAGAGCAAATTGGTCAAGCAATGACCGTGAGTCATGCACAAGGCTGACTCTGACAAGGGATCTACAAAGTGCGGTACAGGGTTACAGGATAAACCCTGAGGGTACCTGACTGACCTTATCTGATACAAAAGTTAATTTCTTGTTATATAGGTCTTGCTTTAACTCAGTCTTAACCATCCAGCAGAAAAGTATAAAAAGTAAAGTCATATCAATATAGTGAGCTGTGAATGGCTCAAATCAACAGCTTCTGTGGATAACCCACTTCTATTGTGGACTGCTGATCTGTGTTGGATTGTTTTATTTAAAAAAATATATATATATTATACATATATATGTGTGTGTGTATATATATATAATTAGCTATATATAATTAGCTATATAATTAGGTATATATATAATTAGCTATCCATGTTTTGAAAATCTGTAACATATATTATTGTATGTTACCCTATTTGTGTCATTTTTTCTATTTGTTTTTGCTTCTATTTTTCACTCTTCAAGTTAAAATACAAGTAAATAAGTTTTATTTATTATATATATATTTTTTGGTGCAGGTCTCACTATGCATGCAGCCCACACTCATAGTGATCTTCCTGCTTTTTGCCTCCCATGTGTTGGGATTACAGGCGTGCGCCACCACGCCCGAATTGCATCGCCGGCCCGGGGCTGGTGCGGCTTGGGGAAGCAAGGATCGAACACTGGTCCCTGCACTTACCTAAGCAAGTGCTTAGTCCGCTGAGCTATACCGCCGGCCCTGAAATACAAGTAAATAAGTTTTAAAAGAAGAACTTGTTCACTTGAGCCTTCTGTGGCTCAGCATATTAATATGGCTTTACTTTTTATAGCTCATTTTTATACTTTTTTGCTAATGCTAAGATCAAGATAAACTTTTGTATTTGCCATGTTCAGTCAAATCCCCTCAGGATTTACCCTGAAATCCTACACCACAGTTTGTAGATTCTTTGTCAGTGTCAGCCATGTGGATGAGTCATGACCATTGCCTGACCAATTTGCTCTCTGTGAAAGAGAAGGCTGAATTTAAATTCCACTAGTCTCAGAAGCAAAAAGGTAAATGTGCCCAAGGTGCCCAACCCCAGGCTGGTTAAATGCCAAAACTCAAGGCTTTAGAGATAGCTCAGCTGTCTAAGCACTAACTACATAAGCATAAGGACCTGGGTTTGATTCCTGGTACTACATGCCATGCTGGACTTGCCAAGGGCATCCTGAGCTAGCCACCAAGAGCGGGAATGGTGGGAATCCCAGTACTGGGGAGGCTGAAACAGGAGGCTTGCTATGAGTCTAAGCTGTGTAATGAGACCCACGATTATCATGTCATGAAATAATGTCAAGTAGGCAAGCAATTTGGGGGATCCAATTTCCCCCTGATTTAGTGAAAAGTACACATCATTTCTGGAAAGTTTGGTAGTGACTCATTGAACATTAATCTCCCTTATTGGTGGGGATTATGGTTTGGATATAAAGTGGCCTCCAAAGCCTCATGTGTTGGAAGGTGATCAGATGATGGCTGTGGGGTGGCTGACTCGCTGTTACAAGGTGAGGCTTGGCTGAAGAAGCAAGCGCTGGAGTTGTCACCTGGAAGAGCACACGCCCCTGGCTTTGCCTCCTCCCCCTTCACTCTGCTTCCTGGCTGCCACGACTGGAGCGGCTTTCCTCCGTCAGACCCTTCTACCATGGCCTCCTGCCTACCTTGGAGCCAGCCAGCTAAAGCAAACCCTACTCCTTTAACTTTCAGGAGTGAAGTTTCATTTCTTCTAGCAATGAAAAAAAGTAACTAAGACTGTGAGAATGGCTAAACAGGGCTGTTTTCCTTCTTGCATACCATACACTGCCAGTCCACAACATGGACAATGGTCACAGGTCATTGTCTGTGCCAGCCTAGGGTAACACAAGCCATATTTGCAAATTAGGGATCAGAGACCCACCATTGAGCTGATGTGAAATCACCCAGGATTTGTAGGCCTTGGAAAGTGTCAAAGTATTGAATGGCAATGGAATACCCATCTCTGACAAAAGTAAAGAAAAAAGGGGGATATAAATGAAGAACCATTTTGTAGCGAAAAAAAATATATATATATATGTATGTATATACAAAATAGCATAGATATACTGCTACTTTCTCTTAATTCAATAAGAAGAAAGTTTTGTCTAAAAGTGTTTAGACAAGATACCATGTCTGTATCATGTACTATGAATAACTACTATGAAGATAACAATATGCAATGTATTAACTATTGTAACTGTCCTACTCACCTATTTTGAAACTGTCTCATTGCTATTTCTTTCTCAATAAAATTAGTAAAATAATAAAACAAAGAAAGTGGTAAAGTAAATTACAGAAGTCACAGTCAGCACAACAAATATATGACTACATTCACACCGTTGCAAATTGTCCTGCATCCTCTGCTATGGTGGTAGGTTTGTGGGTCTGTCTGCCTGTCTGTCTGTCTTTTTTGTGGTGTGTATTGAAGCCAGGGCTGTATTACTGAAATACATCCCTAGGGGCCAGCGAGATGGTTCAGTGGAATAAACGTTTCCCTAGCAAGCGTAAGGGCCTGAGTTTAATCCCTGGTTCTGCCAAAAAAAAATCCCATGCACTATTTTATATTTATTTTGAAACAGCATTTCACTAAGCCACTAACTCACATGGGCTGAGATAGACTCTGTGATCCTCTCACCTCAGCTTCCAGGGTCGCTGGGATTCCAGGCATGCACCACCAAATCTGGCTCTATTCTCTCTTGAAGCTCTGCAGAGCTCCAGTTGGGCTGAGTCATTCCACTGCACATTGTTCCCCATGGCCTGATACCTGACCCCAAGATGTTTCTGGTCCAACCTGTCTTTGCCCTTATTTCCTTTCCCTGCATCTCCCACAGAAGCACAGAGCAGCCCTGATGGTTCCTACCCAGTCCTGACTCTGATGTCCCTTCTGCTGGTCCTCACCGGCTTGATGGTACTAGATGGATCTGCTGTGCACCAGATACAGAGACATGGTGGGAGCCCGCCTTTGGGCATGCAGGATTGGCAAGTCCCCCTGCACAGCTCCAGCTTTCTGCCTGTCAAGTCACCTAATCACCCTAGTTCTCTATTCAGATGGGCCTGGTCACCGTCTTTCAGCAATATCCTCTACCTGGTTTTATGTCCAGCTTAGCTCTCCACTCTGCTTCCCCCTCCCTCAGTCTGAGTGCTCCAAATCAAGTCAAGGCATATTTTTTATGCAAGTGGTAGCCTTGCTCTCCTTCCATCTGCTCTCCTTTTCATTCACTCAGCAACCGTGAACTGGAGAATGTTCCGGGCCGGGCACTGTTCCTGGTAGTTGTCCAAACTCCTCAGGTGGCATTTCAGCACACACCTGCTCTGGTGATTTATGACTAAGAGCCAGTGTTCATTGCGAGCTCCCAGGTCCAGCAATGTTGTAGGAGTTGTCCAGCATGTGTTTTGTGTACTTCTTCCTGTATTCCTCAAAGACAGGAACTATCCATCCCTCCATTCTCCTGTGAAGCAACACATGTGGAGAAGAACTTCAACAAACTTCCCAGGTCACACCTCTGCACTGTGTCTGGCCAGGACTGAAAGGTAGCTTCGGGTGGTGGCTGCTCTGCCGCATTAGTGCCAGTAGCTGGGCTTCACTCTTTTAGACTCTCCCACTAATGCACATTGAGTTTCCCAAATTTATTCTGAGACCCTGTCTTTGACAGAACACAGCCCTACAGCTCCTGAAGGCCATGTCTACCCTGAGTGTCCACATGATTAGCTCCTGCTAGAGACTCTGGACCTGAACTTTCATGCATTGTGGGGAAACTCTGGGACAGAGCAGCTCCGGTGCCCGACATACACATACCAGCCACCTTGATTCTGAGATCTGTGGCTCCACTGTGGTGCCTGCTCATATATTACCAAGGCTGCAAAATTTCCAACCTTTGTTTTCCTAAGAAATGGAGGAAAGTTCCCCTAAGGCCTGAGAAACTGGGAGGGCTGGGAAAGCACCAAGTGGAGTTGTAGTGTCAGCACCTCAGCTCGGGCAGTGGAGCCGGGGCACCGATCACCCCAGCCCACCCTCTCGGGTCAGCCCTTGGTCTACTGCTCGCAGGTGCCAGGCCTTCACTGGTCTTCCTGGGCTCCAGCACACGCCGAGTCACTCTTCCATACGCATGTCCTAGGCCACTTTTATTTTCATAAGAAGGATGCCTCAGTGAACGCCTGACCAGAAGCTGTGGGCTCTTGCTGAGGTCCCAACCAGAAAGGACATTCCGAATCCAGCATTAGTGGAAGCTGTGAAATGAAACTTATGAACTGAACATTACATTTTTGGACCCTGCTGTTTAACTGCCATGTTGCATCACTTGAAACTTACTAATTAAAATGCACATGTTAGGATTTGCTCTCACCACCACTCTATGGCTCTGGCCCTCTCTGCTCTTGTGGCAGGGCTCCCTAGCTGCTGCTAACAACATTCCCCCTCAAGGTTTCCAGTGTGTGATATGCAAAATATTAATTCCTAAAATACTTGTTGCTCTAAGGGATAACGGAAGGACTTTTTAGTTAGTGTTTCCTTAAACATTTGATAGACTACTTTGGAGCATTTATAGCTCACAGAAGATTGAGTAGAGAGTGCCAAGTGCCCACTGACGCCTGCATCACCACCAGTTTCCCCCGTTACCTACATCTTCATTAGTAGTTTGCATTTGCTGTAGGTGGGAAAGCCTTCTGACACACTATTCAAACTGAAGTCCACACTTCGTATTAGAATTTGCTCTGTGCATTACATGGTTCTGTGGGTTTTGCCAAGTGCACAAGGCTAGGTATTCCACCATGATGGAGTTACAGAGATCAGGGTCATTATCCTAAAACTCCGGCGTGCTGCCTCCTCAGCCTCCTAGAATCCTGGCAATCATGATCTTATTAATGTCTCTAGAGAATTTTTCATTTTCTAAGATTTTACACAGTTAGAATAATAGACTTTCCAAATACTCCTTTCACTGAATAATGTATATTTGTTTCCTCTGTGTCTTTTCAGGATTATGGCATGTGTGTGTGTGTGTGTGTGTGTGTGTGTGTGTGTGTGTGTGTGTGTGTAGAACCCAGGCCCTTGGCACTGAGCTGTATCTCAAGTATGTGTCACCACACCCAGCTTCACTGTCCTCACTATTTCAGCAATACCCAATTGTGTGGGTATATTCAAGGCTATTTTTTGTTTGTTTTCTCATTCACCTATTGGAGGATATCATGGTTGCTTCCAATTTTGGACAATTATGAATACATTTGCTGTCAACACTCTTGTGCAGATTTTCACATGGAGAAGAGAAAATGTTTAACAATTTAAAAATAAAAGAACAGTATTAGATGCTAGTTCTGAATATAACTCTTGTGACTTACTTGTATCATTAAACTATTGAATTCAAAAATAAATGCAGTGGCCACCTGACAACTGGAGGATATTTTACAGGTCATACAGTCCTAGGGACAGTTAACTTGGTTCTGAGTTTTCAAACTGTTACTGTTATCTACAGTCTGCCCAGGTAGGAACAGAAAACCCAACTGCCAGAGCACTAAACAATAGGAACTTTTCTTTTTAACACACCAAAAGTAGGCAGTTGCCAATGTAGCCATCGTTCTCAGTTTTCTCTGTCCCTCCTCGCCACTTATGCTGGGTTCATAGATGCGTGTGACCAGGATGAGCAGGCAGGTAGGGCAATGTCAGCCCCACAGTGACGCTCAGGGCTCCCAGAAGCTCCTGCACAGGCATTGTGTGGCATCCCCCTGGCTACTGCTGATGCCAGGGACGCCAAGAATGCAAGCGTCCCTGTTCAGCATTCTACAGTGGAAGCATAATAACCAACAACAAGCACAGTAACCAACTCCAGCAGCTCCCCTCTGGTCCCTTCTAGCCTGCTCTACAACCACAAGGGGTTACTTGCTGCCTGCGGCAAGATCTAGCTGGGGAGACCCAGACGGCTGCTGTTTTCACAGCATCTTTTCCTCTGTTGCTGCTCCGAGCCTTGTGCAGAGACCTGTCTGCATGGCCTCCTGTTCTAACATGCCTTGGGGTGTGACAAATGGCATACTGTCCCCATTGCCATACTCTAGGTGGAAGACTGCAGGAAGGGAAGGCAGATGAGGCACAGAGTTCACTTTAGTGCTATGTCCACTCCATTTTCTACTTCCATTTCTTGGACCTTGCTGTCTCTCTCTTGGATTTTTGTGACAATTCCTAACCATTTCCTCCATTATACCCCATATTCGATCCCTTTCTCTAGCTATTTATGACTAAGCCTTCCTGAAAGCCACACCTCGCTGGCCCCTCACTTGCTGTAAACCTTCGCTGTCTCCCTACTGCTTAGCAGGGAGCCACCAGCGCCTCAGCCTCACTTCCAGTGCCTTCCGTCCTGCCCATCCCGGGCTGCCCAGTGCCCTGCAGCAGGACCTCAGCATTCCCTCTCTCTTCTTTCTATAATAATGCATTCTTCTTCTTAGAAATCCACTACTTCAGTGTAGAAAATATGGGGGACAAGATACTAATCCAAACTACAAAGTGTTAATGCAGGGCATATATTGTTGTATTTCAAAAATGACTATAAGCTCATTTCTTGGTATAAATGTGTTTCACAAGTTATTGACAAAGAAAAGCAATATACACAAGTCACAAGAATTTAAAGACTCTACAACAAAGCATTAGATTATCAAGTAGTACAAATAAATAACTGTAATAAGTGAAAATTAAAATGTTGCCAATATCTGCAGCTGTGTTTTAGGAGGCTATATAACATAAAGATGTAGGTTTAGTTTATGCCAAAATTTCTAAAGTTATATAGGAAAGTTCATTATCTCATATTCTGTTTTGGATAGTGTTGAGCATACGCTTCATACTTTGTGCCTCAGATGAGACATCTGTAAAGTGGGTATGCAGCTAACTGACTGAATACTGGGAGGAAGATGGGAACAACTACTCAAATTCTTTCTGGATTTAAAACTATACTTTTCAATGTTTTAACAAACAATGCAATATTTTTAAAATTACTGAAATTCACTTCTTGTAGCCCCTTCCCATATTTCGAGGCCTCCCCCAAATGACATAAGGACAGGAACAAAACACATGATGCAAACATAGAGTCTTCAGGCCAGGGTCACACCAACATGAGAAATGTCCTGGTCCCTGCTGTCCTCAAGAGAAGGAACCCACACCTGGGCCCATTGCATCTCAAAACAACACTTTCTCTTTGGGTGACTTGCTTTTATGATTTCTTGTAGTTTAATTCTAATGACTGTTACAGGGCATATGATTCACTGGAACCTATAAAAACAGATCCAAAATGATAACAGAAGCACACAAGAGCAGATTCCCATGGAATTCCAGCACATTCAGGGGCAGAATTCCATGGCATTCATCTGCCAGGTCCCAGAGATCTCTTTAGGTCTGTGAACATACCCTTTAACCAAATATGGGGAATATATCCAGCCTTTCTGTTTAGACTTCCAGCAAGACTTGCCAGAGCCAATCTTTTCCTGTATTTCTCACTTGATGTTATTAGCCCAATCTATGCCAGGAGGTAGTGAGCTGCAGGGTTTCTGTCCTCCTGTATTCTTGGATGACCCAATCTGGATGGTCAGTGTGGTAGAGAGATCAACACATGTCAAGGAACCAAAGGGCCCCTGGAATTTCAATACACTGGCAGGCTCGTGATTTTCCTCCAGATATAGCATCTGGTAAAGGGTGCTTTACTGCCTGGGTCACAAACCAACTTCATCCATATGTATTGCAGGGCAGAACAGGGATCCCTGAAGGGGGTGGTGGATCCTTGGGGCAAGACAGGAGTGCTATGAGCTCAGCTGGGGACAAATCCCCAGCAGTGTCTCTGCTTAATCCCAGACAGAAACATTTTCAAGCCAGCAGAAAGGAGTTCAGGCTAGACACAGTGAACTCCATGGGGTTCCAGATGTGGGGGCTAAATGAGGAGGTCTCCCAAACAACTCCACCAGAAAACTGCTTGACAGATTTCTAGGTGCACATACTATCAGCAAAATTAAAACCATCTCCCGGGGCAGCTCGCTCAGTCACTGCGGTCATCTGTTCACACACAGGACCTTATCCAAGCGCTTAGACTTCTGAGCTCACTGGAGTCCAGCTCTAGAAGACCCTGCCCACAACCTCATTAGCCAGCCACTCATGAACCCCAGGTGCCACCTCTGGCACTAGAAGGGTAAGTACACAACGTACACGAGATGCAGCTCTAGCCTCTAGGAGCTGAAAGTGCTCCCATGTCCAGAGACAAATAACAGAACCAAACATAAAAAGCAAAACCATGTGTTAGAAGGAAAGGTTCAGAGTTTGTAACACATTTGTTTTGTGACCCTGGCTCCAAATCCAGCTCCTCCTTCTCACGCGGCCCTCTCAGGGCTGGAGGCACTGAGGACACTGGTCCCGGGGTGGATGTGGGTTAGACTCCATGCAGGCTATTAAAATCCTTCTTATCAATGGTCCCAGTGAAAAACTATTGGAACTCGTACCTCTAATCCTTTGAAGAATGAGAAATCACAAAGGAGCAGTCTCACTTAGAAAGAAAAATAAGCAGTCCAATGCTTACGCTTGGTATGTAGGGACCCAGCATCTCTAGGAACTGCCTGTGTCCCCCAACAAGTCTTGCTGTAGCTTCCTGGCTTCTCCATTTCATAAGATAAAGCTGAGTTGCAATAGACATGAGAGCTGGCCATTCACATACACAAACAAAAGGCCAAACAGCCCAGGTGAAAGGAGATCCCAAAGAAACACAGCAACAAGGGCTTTTAATAGCTGCCAGCTGGATTATAGCTTTAGCAAGTAGAGTCCTGGTGAGGCTGGGCTTGTAGTTCAGTGCACTTTTCATGAGTAACATGAAAAACACCCTGAATTCCATCCTCAGCAACATAAGACAACAGGCAAAAGGGAAAAGTCCTGCCTCCTACCAGAACTGCAGGCTTCTGCTTTCTACATGCTTCCTTCCTATCACTTTCACTATCCTGAGAGCCGGGGTCCCTAGACGCAGCGTGGTTCTTCAGCTTTACAGCAGGCTGTGTGATGTGGAAAGTAGAAATGTGTTGCCATTTGGTCCTAAATCAGTACAACACCTCTGCCCCATGCTGTGCTCAGCAAACACCATCCACACAGAACAGAGCAAAACGTTTGCAATATGTCCTGTGGAAGCCAGGGGGAGGCTGCTCCTCAGAAATGTCCAGCTCCTCATTTCCAGCTAATGTTTTCCACATGGATGGAGTGGGGAAGGGTGAGGCCAGGGATGAGGAGCAGGTAGAAAAAAAAGCAGCGAGGTTCTAAGACCTAGTCTATAAGATCTGGTCTGTCTTGCCCTTGCTGGTGACGGTGTGAAGGTGTAAGAAAATTTATGGCGTTTGACCCTAAAAATACAGTGAGACCTTTATCCACTGTCCTGCCTATGAAAATTACTATGTTCCAACTCTGTACCAACTCTGTACAGACTAAGTCAGAGACACATAGCAATTTGCGGCCAGTGTTTGGATGCATTTCAGCAACTGGCTATCCTCAGAAGATTTATGGAAGTCAGCCCAAAGCTCAGTGTCCTGGGTGATATTCCACCCAAATGCCATCTTTTGGGTAAAGAACATGGGGTGGGACACAAGATCTGCAGGGGACAGAGGGCTTAGCCCAACACTGAGGGAAAGGCTGCTCTGCTCTGTAGTATCCCGGGCACAGGACCAGAACATCCACCTACCTCTCGACCCACCCTGAAGCTTCCACTGAGGACTGCCCAGGTGCTCACTGAGCCGCTAACAAGCCAGCCCTACATACCCAGCCACCACACACTCTGACCCTTCTCCCTGCGTGGACCTCAATTCAGAGCACATGTCCAAATGCTACCTGCCCCATCTCAGGGTCCCTCCCAGCAGCCTCTCTACTTGGAGATGAAAGTAGCCACTGCATGCCTAAAACCATGAGCAAAGGTGGAATAAACAAGAATCAATGAGAGCTATAGAAAGGAAAGGTCTTACCTTACAATAAAACAATTTATAAAGATATACTAGTCACAAGGATCAGATCAATACAATGGCCGCTCTTGCAAATTCCCTCAGAACACAGCACAAAGTCTTAGAAAACAGTGTATAAAGAGCTACAAATATACACAGAACCCCTCAACAGGACAGCAGGGAAAGAGGGTAGAGGGGTTAGGAACCAAATCTGTCAGACACAGGAAAACTAAAAGCTCAAATTAAGGAATTCCAAGCAGAATAATACTATCAGCTCACACCTTGGACAGATCACCACAAGAACAAGGACAAGGTGGGCTATGATACAGGGGTTGGTAGGGAGCAGCTGGGAAGGACCTCACATCCCAGAGAGCATTTCAAGTAGCAGGCATCCACTGAGCAGCTTGAGCCAGGGACCAGGCTGGTGAACAAGGACACACTGAAGATGAAGGCGCAGAAACAGCGGCAGCCTGAGGACTACAGGAGACAAGCTGTGTGCAACGCACAGGTGGGCACATCACCACGAGGGCAAGTGCTGCTCATCCTGGCAGGGCTGCTGGGAGCCACGGCTGCTGTGTGGCTGGCAGCCACGGCTTGCCGGCTATTTCCAAACCTGTCAATCTCCAACCCAGACCAAGAGACTAGCAGAAATGCAGTTTCTGGGAGCGCCATGGTTCCGTGCTACCTATATAAACTAGCACTTCAAAGCTTTGCACCCTCTGAATGGCAGTGCCCCAGAATGGCTAGGAAGTCAATGCATTGAATTTTGGCCCTGCCTGCAAGTCCTGTGATGAGATCCTATATGGTGCAAGCATGTCATGAACATTTCTTCTCTATAGGACCGGGTTAAGAGTTTCCACACTGTGAAGAAGCTAGAGGCCCCACACCAGGCCCAACAATCGTGCCTTGGTTTACTACTATGGTATGCAGATGCCACAGGGAAGACAGGACACTGTGGCCTCCCTCAGGATTGTAACAGTTTACTCATGGTATTGGCCATGGCTACACAGTCAACAACCTTGCAGCCACCTCTGACTGCTTGGTTCAGAAGTCCTCAGTGAGCTCAGAAACTATGCTGTGTAGCTGGGTCTAATGTTTCCCCCAGAAGGCTTCTTGTTCAGAAGTGGGATTTTTGGAAGGTGTTTGGATAATGAGTGCTCTAACTTAGTGAATTAATTATTGAAACTCATAATTCGATTTCTTTATTGGATGACAAAGAAGACTTAAAAGGTGCAGCTTAGTGGAAGGAGGGAGGCCTAGGCGGCTCTGTCTGCTCATCCCCTCTCTGCTCTGGCTCTTTCCCTCACCTCACTTCCTGGTTGCCGGGAAGCGAGCAGCTTTTGTCCACTGTGACCTTTGGCCATGCTGTTAGGCCTCCTTTCAGAACCACTGACCCTGGACTCAAACCTCTGAAACTGCAACCAAAAGAAATCTTTCTTCCTTTAAATTGCTTCCCTCAGGTGCTGGGTTGTAGCTGTCGCACTGAGATAGACCACAACAGCACCCGGAGTCCCCAGTGGCTGCCTCAAATGCTAGCAAGGTCCCCAGCCTGACTGTACTGGCCTCGGGCTTGAACAACAGGGCTGCAAAACTGGGTTTCAAGCAAAACCAGATCTTAGGAGGGAAATCCCTAATAAATTCTACTTTCCAGAAACTGCCAGGACTGGTGTGTGCCAGGCACACCCTCCAGGCAGGCACAGCCTGCAGAACAGCTGTGGTTTGAGGGAAGAGCAGAGGCTGCTGCCGGACACACACAGTGTCAAGCCTGTCACTGGCTATCCTTAGCGTGACTGTTGCAACCAGACAGCTTATCAGCTGCTTCCTGCATTAGGCTTTCTACATGTGTGATTTCAAATTGTTGTTTGTGGGTTTGTTTCTAATATGGATCTATTATATCCTGTATTTTTTTCTTTTTATTAGTATATGTTTGCAGTATATAACGTTTGTGTTCCTGTGGGGAATTGGTACATGTGCAGAACATTTTACTTCTTTTTCTCATGCCTTTCCTCTTTGCCTGCCCTCAACTCCTGATCCCTTTACCACCTGAAGATCTCTCTCTCTTTCTTTCTATCTCTATCTCTATCTCTTTCTTTGTAGTTCTTATTATCTTTTATTTTACTCTTTATTTGTATTTTGACTTTGTCATATAAGAGAAAGCATGGGCTATCTAAACACTTCATGACCCTACTGTCCCTTGGTATCCCCATCATGCTTCTGGCCATGTGGATCTACATGGAGACAGGTCTCGAGGTAGCCCACTTCAAGGTGATACAGCTGAGACTGGAGCACAGGTGACTTGTCACCTGAGGATTGGTGCACATCACGAAGAAACTGGGCAGACCCTCGTGCACCCTTGCAGGTCCAGGCTATTGTTTACTCCATACAGAAGGCCTAAAAGATACTCGGGGCTACATGATAGGAAAACTTGCCACTTTCTCAGGCTGTTAGAACCTACATAGAGGCTGTAATCAGCTTTTGCTTCACTGGACAAAATATCCAATCTCCTCATCTTACAGGAGGAGAGGTTTTTTGACTCATGGTTTCAGAGGATTTGGGCCATAGAAAGATGACTCCACAGTAGGAGCATCACAACACAAGGCCATGGTGGAGGAATTGCTCAGTTGGTGGCAGTTGGGAAGCAGAGCAGGGGAACAGTGCAAGGGAAGAAGGGGGCAGGAAGACCCCCGACACACCCAAATACACACAGGTATGTGTACCTCTTCTCTAGGGGGCAGATCCAAAGTGAACCAAATTGACAATTGGCTTGGCTATTGCAAAGGCCACCGTGAGGGTGGGCAGTACAGGTGGAGACAGAACAGGGCAGAGCAGGTGTGTGGCTCACACACACACACTGACTCATTCTCCACAAGATGCCCTTGGGAACTTTCAGGCCCAGCTCACCGTGGTTTAGGTCACTTGGCTGTCCAGTCATTTGCCATTTTGCAGATCTCAAGTAGGAATGAACAGTCTGACAAAACCATTGAGAAAGAAGCTTTCCACTGGGCTGGGAAGGGAGCCGTACCCCTGGGTCCCTGTCCTACCCCAGGCCATAATGTCAGCCATGCACATTTTGGAACATTCATAACACACTTGCAGGACTCCTCCACTCAGAATGCAATCTTCTACTTGGCTGCAGCTTACATCATACCCAGTCCAACACTAGCCGGTAGCACTAACTGCCCTCATCATTGCCTCTACAAATTTCCATTCAGAAGCCCTCTGCAATGCCAGGCAGTGGCTTCTGGGACTATCCTCACACTCCATGAAGCAGAAATTCATTTGCCCTGGATCAGACCTGTGGCCATCCCCAGGGAACATTCGAAAAGCTAGTATATATAAACTAACACACACATACACTCAACATATATTAACTAACACACACATATACTAACATATATGAACCAGCATACACACACATGCATATACACACATATGCACACACATCACGCACACATACACACCTGCACAAGGGGAATAGTCTCTGGGAAGGTTAAGCTTTCTGCTTATGACACGCACCTGGCGCATTCACTAACAGCTTACCTTTAAATACTTCACAGTTTTCCAAATAGCTTCTCAGCACTCTCTCACTTGATGCTTGCGTAGGCCTGGCATATTATGGCCATCCTCAATTTTTACAGAGGCCAAGTTGATATTTTTAAGAACAGCAGGAGCCAGACACTTCTGACTTGGAATTCTGATTTACTCTCCCCTACCCATGTGACTTTTCAAAAATATTTAGTTTCTTTGGATCATAGTTTCCTCATCTAAAATGGGAGGACAAAATCTATACCAAAGCACTGTGGTGAAAGCTTTACAAAAAGTACCCCAGATGTACATGATAATACACAAGTGATTTTTCTAGTAAAGAAAAGGGTAAGTGTGTGGTAGAAACAGGAAAGGGTCACTCTGACCAAAGCTTCTGGCCAACTGTGGAATAGTGAGGGTCATCTTCCCTGTGCTCCACGCACACAAACATCTGCATCCCTCTTCCTGCTAGCACCCTGCCTCACAGCCACCTGCACAGCCAGATGTCCCCTGGCTCGCCCCATCCCCCTCAGAGCCTCTGTCACGCATGGCAGGCAGGTGGCCACCTTGCCCTCTGCAACAGCTGCCACTTTCTGGACTCAGACTTACAGCCTCTGGGCCCAGCCATCATCAGAACTGGTAGGAAGGAAAACAGGGGTCCTGTTCACTAGAACAGTTTCTTGGTCCCTTGTAGGTGCCATCAAAAACAGGGAGCTCTATGTTCAAAATGTACAGAAGCAAAGGACTCACTTGTCCAGCTGTTGGCATCATTTTCTCTTCTATTGCCAAGAACTTCTTCACTTTAGCTATAAACCCTTACCATAAAATTCAAACTTCACAGATTGAATTCATTACCCACATTAGAGCCACAGGGAAGAAACTGCAGACATCGCCTCTAAATATTCACGTTCTGTCCTGTAAATCAGCCAGCATCCGAGTTGTTATGGACTGGAAGAAAGCATGGCAAACTGTTGACGCTCGTTCTGTAGCAGCAGCAAAAGTACAGGAAACTCGAATACTCTTGTTCTCTTCAGATGTATATTTTTTAATTTAGTTGAGTCTTGCCTCCATGTGTATGTGTCACTTTTGTCACAATTTTGCAAAAATTTCCCAGTCAATTCCACTTGAGTGATGCTAGTGGGATTTACCATGAGAGAAGCTATGACCTTTGTGTCTTTCCATCATCATAAAAATGTCTGGGATACCTCCCATGTGCCATTTACCATGCTAGGATAAGATACAAGCCCACAAAGAAGTAGTGCCCAAGTATATATGAACACCATCCATAGAGATGTGCCTGTATATCCTAAGTCTTTGCAACTTCATGGACACATAAGTTGACCCATGAGATGATAATAAAAAAGTGTAAGGTAACACAGGAAGGAGTGGAATATCTGCTTGGAGAAAGTCAAGTGCCACTTTATGAAGAAGACACAAACATGGTTATTAAAGAAAAGATGTTCTCCAGGCCAAGAAAGAGAAGCAAAAAGCAGAGAAGGGCAGAATCAGGGAAAGAGGCATCAAACATACAGTTGGGTCAGAGGAGGAGGCTTAAGATGAGGTGCAAATGAAAAATCCTTTTGTCAAAAACAATCCTGAAAGGTAGCCTTGTAAAAGTTTTTGATAAAAGTGTGATATGAGCACGTTTTCTTTGGCAAGAAGCAATATATCAACTGCATGAAAAGAAGTTTGGACAGTCCTGTTTGGATAGGAAACCAGGGTCTAGTAAATGAGAGATGGGAAGGATGTGAATTAAGACAATAGTAAAGGGGAAGGTGTAAGAGAGCAGGGGAGAGAGATGCAGGGAGGTAGA
The DNA here is from genome assembly GCA_004027165.1 of Ctenomys sociabilis. Taxonomy (NCBI): domain Eukaryota; kingdom Metazoa; phylum Chordata; class Mammalia; order Rodentia; family Ctenomyidae; genus Ctenomys; species Ctenomys sociabilis. Next base: position 20,579 of record PVKA01002514.1, on the reverse strand, counting down.
GCTCACCCAGAGTTGAGAAGCGATGCCCCAAGGTCTGGATGGGTAACACGGTAAGTGGTACAGCAGGTCCTGGTGCTGAGAGTCCACAGGAGAAGCTGACACTGCTCGGGCGTGATCTCAATGAGTCTGAGTATGGGCGGGTGTGCAACAGGGACAGGAAGATGATGTAGGCTCTAGAGTGAAGGCCCTACCTTGTCACTGAAATAGGATGGAAGGAACTTCATTCCAGTCTCAATGTCACCTCTTGGGCTTGGCTACTAAGACATCCCAAAGCTGCCTACCATCCTTGCCCTTAGGTCCGTACCTTTCTATTTCTGTATCATTGACAGATTTGGTTTTACTGCACAGGAAATGGGACACATTGTTGGCTCAGGGTTTGTTTTCCCAACTGCAAGCTTGTCGTCTCTACATGAGCTAGTCTGAATCTGGTTTTCAACAGTAACATAAAGGTGCATGCTGACTTGGCAATTCTGTCTTCTCTTATCAAAGAGTTAGGGTGCTTTCTGAGGTCAGCAGAGGCCCTGGAGAGGATCCTGGCCGAGGCTGAGTGAGTCAGGGTGAGCTACAGAGAGTGTACTTCTATGAGCACCATTAGTCCTTCTGTTAATTTGGTTACAACAATGTGAAATATTCAATAAACTACATAATCAGGTATGAGTTATGAATCCTGTTACTTCCTATTTATAAATGTGTTTAGAAACATCATTTCACTGGAAAAGATGGTAAACACCTGTGCACGCAGGTCGCCAGACCAGACATAAAACCCCCTTATGCTACAGACATAAGACCCTGTTCCAGGAGTCATCATTGGGGACACTGGAACATCATTGGGGCCTCCAGTAAGAACTCAGAGTAAGGCAGGAAGTGGGGAACATGGGACTGCGGTGTCTGCAGAAAGAGTGAATGCTGTCTTCACACGCACTCTCGGTAGGGCCAGGGAGCCAGGGTTACTGCAGGGCCACACTGCACCAGACAGAGTGTAATTCTCCCACGCAACTGAGTAACAGCACCCTGCTCCTCCTACCTTGGCATCTACATCCTTGCCCAGCTTCTCATTGCAGTCTGAGGCACTGTGTGGTGTCTATAACTGTCCACAGGATAGGGCCAGGGATATAGGGACCATCAGCACATACATGAGTGAAGGCAATCACAAGACCAGGAAAGGGTGTGCTCTGTTTTTAGGACAAAAGAGATTCCAGGTAGCTTATACGAATGCACACAACAGGGGGCCGGGGAGATGGCTCAGTAGAAAAAGTGCTTGCCTGGCAAGCACAAGGGTCTGAGTTCAATCCCTGGTTCTGCAAAAATAAAGTAAAATAAACAAATGTGCACAACAGAGCAAGAAAAAATAAGTTCTAAAATAAATAGATGAGACCAAGAAAATGAGGGTGTGGTGGTAGTGGTGGGGTGAAGTGAAACCGTAAGGTGAGGGGGGCAGCTTCCCTGAGACTGTCTAGGGAAGAGACTGAAATGGGAGTTCTGAGCTCTTGGAATGAATAACAGGAGTGACCATTATAAGGGAACAATGTACTCACTGACCCTGCTGGGTTCTAGGATCTGCCCTGAGATCCTGGGCTTTGATTATCACCCCTGAGCCTGGATCACAATATTCAGGAGAAAAGGAATTTTACAAACAAATTAGTTAGCCCACAGAAATTTTGAAAACCACTGGTATTGGCCTTTTCCCCTAAAACTGTGGAAAAGCATCTTATGAACAAATAAGGAAAAGTGTAATAATTTAAGTCAGGAATGAATAAGCGTACAGGAAGGATGTAGGACAGAAAGGAGGGCATGCTCTCAGGCATCCTCCCAGACAGCAGGCATCTAATTTTGAGTCCATGAACTTTTGTTTCTGTGCTGCTTAAAAACACTGTAGTGCTTGCCTGGGTGCTGTCCCCAGAGTGACCAGGTTACACTCAGTCACAAAGAAGAGAGGCAAGTACTATGTACCATTCAAGGAAAAGCTGTTTGGAAGATGAGGAAGAGAACAAATGATCATAGCTAGGGGAGCTGGAAAACTGTTCAATCAACCTTCTATCTTCAGTGTTTACTCTTAACAAAATACCCTATTCTGTAGAATAAGGCACAGGATTACAAGATAAACCCTGAGGGGACTTCACTGACCTCATAGAAACAAACACTACATGTTTTGGTATATAGGTCTTGCTCTATCTCAGTCTTAACCATCCAGCAGAAAAGTACAAAAATGAGGTATACAATGCGGGGCCATATTAATAAGTTGAGCTGTAAAAGGCTATGGTTGACAATTTCTTCAGATAACTCACTATTGTTGTGGAATGCTGGACTGTTTTGGATTGTGTCGTTGAGTTCAGGCATTTAAATTGGTTGAATGACAATGGAGTGCCCATCTTTGTCAGGTCTAGACAAAGGAAGGGGTATAGAAAGGAAGAATCATGATGTGTGTATATGGACAGTACAATTGGGATAGATATAATTCTACGGGAGGCAAGATTTGCACTAATGGTGGTTGGACAAGATATTATGTCGGCTTCTAGTACTATGGACAACCACTAGGAAAATAACAAGGTAGAAAGTATTAATTATTGAATCTGTGATATAATTCAGGTATAAAAAATAAGATACGCAAACAGCTACACTCTCTTAATTTACTAATAAGAGACATCTGCCATAATAATGTCTGTAAGTATAATATCATGTATGCACCTTGTACGATACCAAAACATTATGAAAACAGTTTGCAATGTATAATTTATCGAATCTGTCTTCTTAAGGTGTCTTAAAACTGTCTCATTGATATTTGTACTTCAATAAGATAAAAAATAAATTAAAAAATAAATACCCAAGTCAAGGCTGGAGAAGAAGAAAGAGGAGGAAGCAGGCCTTCTAGGCCACATGGAGATACTGTAAGGACTTCCCAAGCCAGCAAGACCCCAGTAGGGCTGCAGGGGGCTTCAGTCCCACTTCAGAATTGTCACCCTAATTAAAGTTATTTATCTCTCTACCCAAAAGAGATTTTAGGGTGGGGGAGATAGCTCAGTAACATAAGCACTTGCCTGGCAAGCACAAGGGTCCTGAGTTCAATCCCTGGTTCTGCCAAAAAAAAAAAAAAAAAAGAAAACCAAAAGAGATTTTATCTCACCTATGAGATAAAAGAGAAAAGTACGAAGCATTGCCATAAAGTCTGTATTCTGGTTATTGTTCAGTGGCATTCTGGAAGTTTTAGACAATACACTGAGCTAAGCAACACATGAGGAATAACATTTGCGGGACAATGTTACCAACATGTGAAGTATTCTGTGAGCTACTTGGAAAAATTACCAAAGAATAAACACAAACAGCATAGGAAATTGCTGAGGTGGATGAGTATGAAACCCACATTTTGCCAAGTACGTTAGCTTGGAGGCAGGAGGGAGTGTGGCGTCGTCCACGCAAGCGAGAAGAGCTCAGCCACAAAGGCAGAAGTGCCCACATACAAACATGGAGCCAGTGAGACTCAGGAGAAGCCCTAGCTGGGTTTCCTGCCATCAGGGAAGATAGTTACAAATTCTGAAAGGAAAAAACCCAGATGAACCAGATGGCACTGGGCTGGAATGGAGAGCTTGGTATGATATTCTAATTTTGAACTAAAACAAGCAGAGAAACAAAACACCTGCGTGTTTGCACATCCGTGTCTCTGTCTCTGGAAAGATGGAGAGAGAGAGATGAGCAAAAAAGAGAAGTAAGGCAAAAATATATCAGCACCACACGGAAGAGAAGTCTAGTGGCCAAATCTAGGACCTTGTGAGCTTCAAAACAAATAGCACTAATGTATTATTAGAACCCACCAAATAAAATAGGAAAATATTCCATGTAAATCAACAAAAGAGGGCTGATCAGATAGCTCAGTGGACTAAAGTGCCTGCCTCTGAGAGCATCGGCCAGGGTTCGATCCCAGGTGTGCCATGCTGGCCCCACCCCAGGGCATACTGAGTTGACGACTGAGACTGGACATGGTGGTGCATGCCTGTAATCCCAGCGCTTGGGAGGCTGAAAACAGGAGGATCACTATGAGCCCAATCTGTGTAATGAGATCCTGTAGACCTGTAAACCCTGTACTAAATACATAGGAAAAAAAAAAAAAAAAAAAAAAAAAAACTTCTCTAATAAATCAACAAAAGAATAAGTGAAAGTCTGAAAAAAAAAAAAAAAAGATACTATTTCCATTATTTCAGAGTGGCTTTTCCCAAACTCCTGATCAACCACAAGGCAGAAAAGTATGGCTTTGTAACAGCCTAGAAAAGATGACCCAACCGAGTGCCAAGCTGGTCAAAGTGAACAGCACCGCTGTCCTGAGACATATTAATTCCACATCATTTCCACAGTATTCTTCCCAGTGGGGCACAACCTGACCAGACATAAACACACACCAAAACTGACTCAATCGAAGAGACAATTTATAAAAGCAATTGTCTCAACTCTTCAAGAACAGCAAAATTATGAAAACATGCAGGACAAAAGTTTCTTGGGGTCATTGAGATAGCTCAGCAGACTAAAGCACCTGTTTAGACAAACTCAGGCAAGTGCAGGGACTGCGATTCTATCCCCAGCACCACATGCTGTGCCAGCCCCACCCCCAGGGTGGGCTAAGCTAGCAGCTGAGTCTGGGTGTAGTGGTGCATGCCTGTAATCCTAGAGCTGGGGAGGCTAAAAGCAGGAGGATCACTGTGAGTCCAAGCGGCATACTGAGACCCTGCAACAACCAAACACATTTTTAAAAAATTCTATAGACAGTGCAGTGCGTGGTGCTGGGACAGATCTTTTTGTGCCCAAGGAGGCCAGCAAAGCTTGAACAGGATCAGAGGATTTGATGATAGAGGCCCATCCAGGCTTATGACTGATGTGAGCAATTGTATTTCAGTCCAGGAAGGGAGCACCCTTATTTATAGGGAAGACTTAAAATACTTGGTAAAATGGTTCAGGGGAAAAAGTTGTTCTTGCGATGTTTGTGAAAAACTGAAATTGTTCCAAAGTGTCAAAATCTGTTTATAAAAATATTCATAATGTTTAAAATGTATAAAAATATCATTAAAGAATTGATGAAATAAATGATCTCATTTATTAAGGTAAATAAAAAAGAGACAAACATGACTAAGAATAAACTTACGGATAATGGGCCAGGTCTCTGTAAAGAAAAATTTGAAATATTATTAAATAAAATAAGACATACATTTTGTATTTTGAGTATTTACTAATTGCATTTAGTTTTACTCCAACATAAATAAGAATGAATCAGTGAAAACAATCCATCAAAGAAAACATTTTCAGACCGCAGTCATAATCTGATAATGAAAAGGGAATTTTCAGGGGACCCTTTTGAACATATAAAATTTACTAAGTATTACAAAAATTAAGGCTGAAAAACAAAACATTGCACAGTAATAGACTCTGATTATAAGATCCACCATGCTGAAATGACAAAGGGTATCTTGTGACTCAGGAAGAGGTCAATCTAGAAGTTCAAGGCTGTCCAGGACCCACCCAGATGAATGGATCATTCCCTTCTAGAACCATCTATGTGGTTTTTGCATGACTCCCACAAAGCTGCTCACTTATTGCCTTGTGCACAATACATTCTTATCTTCCTAAAAGATTGAAAATTCCTTGCTGAGTATGATGGCACACATCTGTAATCCCAGCACTCAGAAGACTGAAGCAGGAAGATAGCACTGAATTTGAGGCAAGCTTCAACTACATAGTGAGACCCTGTCTGAAAGAAAGAGGAGGGGAGAGGAAGGCAGGCAGGCAGGCAGGCAGGCAAGAAGGAAGAAAGGAAGGAAGGAAGGAAGGAAGGAAGGAAGGAAGGAAGGAAGGAAGGAAGGAAGGAAGGAAGGAAGGAAATTCTTAACATCTGACAAAGGAAAGCCTCACCCATCACCACTGTGCTTCTTCGGCACTCTGCATAGTGAACATGTGGCTGTGAAGCATTCTTTTCCTTTTTGTTTCTCTATTGAGCAAACTCAGGCCTAGATTGTTCTTGTTGCCTTGCCCATTAAATACAATGCTTTACGTTGTATTTTACTGACATGGGAGGAAAATAAGACAACAGTAATTTATTGCTTCTAATGTTTAAAAGAAAACTCAGAAAGCTTAAATTATCAGTTCCAGGAGTTAAAGCAGCAATTTAAAAAACACCTATGCTACACATTTTCAAAAAGAAAAGAAAAAAAAACAATTTGGTGTTAATTTTTGCAAGTTGTTGGGTAGGCTGCCACAGAGCTTTTATTTATTTCATTATTTTAGTTCTATCTATTAAATACAGACCAGCTCATTTAAACTCATGATGGGGGAAAAACAAAGAACTATATGTTCTCTCCCTTTGACTCAGGATTAACATTAAACAAATTAAAGCAGAAGATAAGGATGGATATCTGAAAAAGTAGCAATGAAGGCAGAAATAATGGAAGCCATAGTCCAGCCTGCTAAGGTGTGAGGGGGTGAAAAGGAGAGGTACGCTCTGTAATAAAGGAGGCCCAGAAGAATCTCACTCAAAGAAAAAAAAGCATAGTTATTTTCCAAGCACCTTGGTATGAAAAGCTGAGATTAGGTGTGAAAAATTTGCAAGCATAAAATTGATGCAGAGGAGAATGTTCTGTCCTGCTCTGTTCTGTTTGCAGGGAGGTAAGAATGTTAGGCACTGGGGGACCACTTCCTGCAAAGGCAAGGAGGGGCCTCTGGCCTGTCGGCCCTGAGCTGGACGCCTGGGCGAGGCTTCCAGTGTGGATCTTCTTGTCTTCGCTCCATCTCAGTGGGTGTGGCCAGGCCTTCAGCCACTAAAGAACAGTTATTTGCAGGACACTTTTATGCTTCTGCATTAGTCACTTTCCTGTCCCTGGGACATGGTACTTAACTTAAAGGAGGAGAACTTTAATTTGGCTCACTGTTTTGAAGGATTCAATCTATAATCAACTGGCTCCAAGGCAAAAAGTCACTGTGGAAAGGTGTGGTAGCGCAGAGAAAGGCTGGGTCGTGATGACATCATTCTCGTGTCCTCATCTACCGCTTTCACAAGAGCTCACGCTGCACAACTTCTAGTTCTTCCCCAAAGTCAAAAGACCATGTGAAGTAAAGTTGTGAATCAGTTCAGGATATCGAGGCAATCACAACAGTCTAGTTAAAATACTCTGGAAAGAGGATCTCCAGAGCTGCTTCAGGAAACAACAAGAATGATGAGGTCCAGTGTGTTTGAAGATGGGGGGCCTGGGGGGATTAGTGGAATATGTCTTTTATTATAATACACTCTAAAAATTTAAACACCAACTATTGTTCAAGCACACTCTGACGTGTTACTTGATTCCAAAGGCAGGCAAAGAATTGACAGTGACAAGGGTCAGAACGAGGAATGATGGCTTTCTCTGAGGAGTGGTTTGATGAAGGGACAAGGAAGCCCTGAGGAACACTAGAGGGATCTACCTCGTGATTTGGGTATGTGAATTACGTGAGAATCCACTAAGCTGCTCTTCTAAGATTTACTTGAGCTACTCAGTTCAGACTACAAACTTTCTAAAAATATGGCAGCTCAGCAAATCATAAAAATATTGGTGTAAGCCGGGCATGGTGGTGCATGCCTGTAATCCCAGCACTCGGGAGGCTGAGGCAGGAGGATTGTTGTGAGTTCGAGACCATCCTGAGCTACAAAGTGAGTTTAAGGCCAGCCTGAACTGCATTGTGGGACCCTGTCTCAAAAAGAAAAAAAAAAAAAAATTATTGGTGTAGGGATGGTGAAATAGCTCAGCCGACTAAGGGCCTGCTAAGCAAGGGCAGGGATCAGGGTTCAGTCTTCAGCACCACATGCCGTGGCAGCCCCACTCCCATGCAGGCTGAGCCAGCCACTGAGATGGGCATGGTGGCACAGGCCTGTGATCCCAGCGCTGGGTAGGCTGAAAACAGTAGGATCACTACAAGTCTGAGCTGTGAACTGAGACCCCAGATGGCTCAGTGAAATAAGCACTTCCCTGGCAAGTGCAAGGGTCTGAGTTCAATCCCTGGTTTCACAAAAAAAGAAAAATGAGGATATATATATATATATATATATATATATATATATATATATATATATATGGAGAGAGAGAAATACTGACATGTAAACAAAATCTAAATTTATATAATTATGAATTGACTTTTATTGTAGACTTTACACACTTTTATGTGTTATGTACTGTGGGTCAGATTTTGCTATGGTAATGATTAATCATTATATGGTATATGTGGTAATGAATAATCATTGCTATTGCAATGAACGATCAAAGTCTGATGCTCTTCCTCTTCATAGTCACAATCCTACCAGATAGCACTATAACCAAGAGATTAAGCCTCCCATAGCCAGTGATGGCACCAGCAGACATCGCGCGTCTTTTGATGTGATGCGCTACATATCACCTACGTGGCACCCTTCTCCAATATATTTAACTTGAATCTCATAATTAGTAAACATCACACAAAGCCAATGAGGGAATTTTGAAGGAGAAGCCTGAATGCTTCAAAAATATTGACAACATAGAACCTTACTTGATTAAAAAAATGTGACAAGTAAATGTCATATGTAATTTTTTTTGTTTCTATATATGGCACAGGGTCTCACTACATAGCTCAGGCTTGCAGCTATCACCCTGTTTTCAACCTCTTCAGTGCTGAGATTACAGGCATGTGCCACCAGGCCTGGACCCAGTCACCAGCTCAGCACACCCCGGGGGTGGGGCCAGCATTGCATGTGGGACTAGAGATCGAACCCTGGTCCCTTCCAAAGCAGGGGTTTAGTCCCTCAGCTATCTCTCCAGCCCTCATATGTAATTCTTGTTTGGATCCTGAAGAAATAACTAGGCTCCTCTTGAGAAGACACAAATGTATCCTCACACTAGATAATGCTGCTAGAGCAGGGTCACTGTTCTTTGTGTAGGTTGGATTATAATCCAGTCAAACAAAGCCAGTTTCTTAGAGGATGTAGCAATGTATTTGCCACTGACATGCCAACTACGGCCAGATGGCCTCTAACTGATGTGTGACTCAAATGTCAGGACTGATGGATAACACAGGCACTTAAGGGTAAGAAAAATTTGTTGCACACATAGAGATTTTTCTAAAGAGAGTGGAGATTTCTCTTGAGCATACATAGAAATGTCTTGAAGTCCAGAGACATGCTTGGGATTTACTAAGGCTGGGACATGGTCAGGGGAGGATTCCTGAGTGTGGGACAGGCCCAGTGTGGACAGGACTGTGATCGGCACAAAGTAAGAACCACATGGCTGCTATCAGCTGCCCTAGATAAAGACAGAAGAGAGGGCTGAGGAGACAGCTTAGTGGTCCAAATGCCAGCCTGTACAGTGCAAGGACCTAGGTTCGATCCCCTGTACTGCATGCCATGCCACCATGCCACTGTGCCAGCCACCAAAACTGGCCGTGGTGGTACACACCTATAATCCCAGTGCTGGGCAGCCTGAGACAGGAGGATCACTATGAGCCCCAGCTGCATAGCAAGACCCTGTACCAAATGCATAAATAAATAAAAGATTTTTTAAAAGGAAAGAAGAGAAATCTATTTCTACTGTCTCATTCATTCATACCTAGCATTTGAACCTTAAAATTCAATCCTGAGGAAAATCTACTTTTACCGATATACAATACTATATTCATCACCTGTTATGATTAAACATCTGAGCAAATTTTTCTTTCATGAATAGAAAACTCCTGTATCTCAGTGTGACTGCTCTTTCTAGTCTATGGCCATTTATAAGTAGGATGACTATGACTATTAAATAAGATACTTAGCCACTCAAGTTGCTATAGTTAGAAAAAAATATAGTCATCACTTCATTCAATAAGAAATGACTAACTGTCTGCGTGGCCCAATAAAATAGGGATAAAATAGTTAATAAGACAGTCATTCATTCCCAGGTAAAGCTGTCTGTGAACCCACCCCAGCCCTTGGTGACTTTATATTCTGACTGACAAGATCAAGAATATCTACACAGGGGTCTGAGGAGATGGCTCACTAGAATAAGTGCTTCTCTGGCAAGCACAAGGGCCTGAGCTCAATCCCCAGTTCCACCAAAAAATAAAAATCTAAACCCTAAACACATAAAATGTGCAAAGTCATAATGGCAGGACTTATTGTTATGGTTATGTGAAAATTTAAGAGTAATATTTATATTAATTGAAATTTCACAGAGCTCCCCATAAAGAATATTAATATATGTTAAAATAATATATATTTTAATATTACAGTTCTTCCTATATTGTTAAATTACCTCAAATTTAATCTCTAACAAAATCATAAACCTATACTTATGTGTCATAACTGAGAGAGAAAAACAATACTTGTCATCCCAATATTTACTTTATTCAGAGAGCAGGAGAAGAAAAATAGTTCCATAAACTCTAAAATCCATTGTAGATGTGGTCCTCTATGTCTGTGACTGTTTATGTTATGCCTGTGTCTAGATATTTTCTCCAAAGCCTCATGTGGTCATAGGTGGAGTTTTTCAGAGGAGGCTGGATCTAGAGTGAGTGACATGGGGATTAAGTGTGTGATTCTAGGATTAAGCGTTTGTGGTCACCAAATCAGTCCCCTGACTGGCTTGGCATAGTTCTGGGTGTGGATATTGGGAAGGCCCATTGTAGGTGTTCTGCTACACAGCATGAGGGTATGTAGACTAACTAGGATTTGAGAGGCAGGAAGAGGGCTGCTCTTCTCACTTGGCACTTCACTGTTCCCTGCTTTGCTGCCTTCTGCCCACCATAAATCTTGTCTCCTCTGTAATACTCCTTTGTCACGTCACCCTGCCCTGGAAGCAGCCAACTATGGACTAAAACCTCTATAAACTGAGTTACAATAAACATTTTGTCCTTTATCTTTGGGTATTTAGTGTTTTGCTTCAGCAATAAGAAAAGTAACCAAGACAGTTGATATGTCAAATATGTTATCATTTTGAAGAGTATGTTTATGTTTACCACATACTCTAACTTTGAATCTTTATGATATGATGTCTATACTGAGAACAGTTCAAACTAACTCAGGAAAGAGAGAGAGAGAGAGAGAGAGAGAGAGAGAGAGAGAAAGAAAGAAAGAAAGAAAACAAAAAAAGAAAGAAAGAAAGAAGAAAGAGAGAGAAAGAAAGAAAACTGGGCATGTTGGCCTTTGAAGGAGTTTGAATTATTACCACCCAACTTCTCTACCTAGAACTTCATCAACATACAAGTGTATATGGGTTTTCAAACACACTTTGTGGGGTCCTGGGATACAGCTCAGCAGCACAAGTGCCTACCTGGCAAGTGCAAGGTCCTCAGTTAGATGCCCAGGAAGAAGGAGAAGGAGAGGAGAAAAGTCTGCCTGTTAGGCCAGACATGATGGTATGTGCCCACAATCCCAGTGCTCAGGAGGTTGAGGCAGGAGGATTACGGTAAATTTGAGACCAGCTGGGGCTAAGAAGTGAGCTGAACTGCATAGTGAGACTCTCAAAAAATTTGTAGTTGTTTACTGTTTGTTAAGCCAATAGAACATTATCTTAAATATTAAAAGAATTGGCTGAATGAATTACAGTATATTTTGCCATGTGATATTACAAAGAAAAAAATTAAGTAGATTTGTACATGTTAATAAATATCTAAGGTACAGATCAGTGAATAAAACAAGGTTCAAGTAGAAAAATGTGGAAGAATGCTTGATTTCAAATAAAACAACATCAAATATAACAACCTGCATACCACAGGATACTTTTAGGAAGTACCCACAGCCTTAGAAACACTGGTGACTCTCAGGGAAGTAAAGGAAGGGGGAGAAAGATGGACCGCACATCTCTCTCGCATCTCCTTATGGTATTTGACTGTTTTGTGTGGATTAATATGTGCATATTATATATCATATATGCATAAGGTATGTAATTGTGCTGTTGGCTATTGTGATTGCAACCTTATATTTATCAAGGAAGAAAATAGAAAGTTGAAGAGTTCTTAGCAGAGATTTTGTTTGGTCATGGTTGACCAGTTCTTTTATTAAAAGTGCTCCTCCAGCCAACAAGGTGAAGCTAATTCTACTCACCTGAGAAGCAAATGCTGCCTTTGCATTACTCAGTCTAGCCATAGAAGAGATACAAGTCAGTGATGTTACATAACTTGAAACTCTGTTTATGTGCAGTCCTGTTGATTTGGCAGGGAGGGGACAGGTGTGCGCTTCTGGGGACAGAAGAGAATGGCAAAGGCTTTCCACTCCTCTTTTCAGTGTAAAAATAGGTTAGCTGTAAACATCAAATGGTGCCCTGGGTCACTGCCTCAAGATGCTTAGAGATTCCACTGGATCCAAAGCCACAACCCTCCCAGCTTCCACTTTGCTGCTAGCTGCTGCTCTTTTACTTTTCTTGTCAGTTGCTATTTAGGTTAGAGTATGGTCATGGTTAATCCGCCCTTCACACAATCATAATCAAAGTGATAGAATTTTTACCAGCAAGGTCCTCTAACTGAGCTTCTAGTTACACAGAGGAGGAGAGAGGCACTTGGGGTGCCTTTTGTTCTGTCATTTCCTTTCTTGTTTAAATCCAAAAGGTGATCAGGTCCAAATTTGAAGATTAAGCTTCCATTCCACTTCCGTTTTTCCTCCAAACTTACTTCTCTCCTCCATCTTTGTCCCACTTAGTGACAGTGAGCATTCTGCTACCAGCCAAAGAAATTAACACAAAGACTTTTAAAAAAAAATAGGTTTTTTGGGGGGAATGTCAAGAATCAAACTCTGGATCCTCCACTTACTTGCCATGCAAGCATTGTACCACTGAGCTGTGCGCCCAGAAAACACCTAGATTATAATTTTCTTTTTTAACAAATGTGGTAGACAGAGCATCTGTGTGATTGTTTCTTTTAACATTGATTTTTTTCCTTCAAGGGTCATATTTATTCCTTAATATTAATGATTATAAATAATATATTTGATATAGTATGAAAGGGTATTTTTTCTTACTATATAAAAAATGGTGGACCTGATCAATTCTACCAAAAGCATTAATTTATTGGAGAGATCAACTCAGCTGACTTCAGGGGATGGTCTAGACATAAGTCACTTCCAGTGAATTTACACATTCACTTTTAAATAGTTGCAAAAGCAACAATTTATCTTATTTCCTATGTCACCATTTTTAACCTCTTTCTCCAAAGCCAGTACACACAGTGACATAAGAATGGCCCGAAATCCAACTGTTTCTCTGATATGAGAGTGGTACACCACCATAAATAACCAATTATCTGGTTACATAGGTCACTGATTCATTGGTTAATGGAAAGGCTATCCATGGAAGGTTTCACCATTATGGCCCAGGAAATCCAGAGAATGAAAATTATGAATAGGTCTTGTCCAAATGTCCACTAGATTCATTAAACCAAAGGTTTCTCTTTACCTAACTTTAAATACTACAAGGCAGGAACCCAGAAAATTGTCCCACAGAGCACCTTAACTAATTTCATCTAAAACAGAAGCTACCTATTTTCAAAGTACTCATGGCATTAATTTAAAAATGGACAACTAACATTTTTTCATGTCTAAAAGCCACCTTAAAAGAAAGAGGGATGGGGGAAGCGCTTGGAGAGAAAGCCCGCTTAGAGCAATTGGAGTGGGGCTGAGGAAAACAAAATTGTATTGCAGAGGACGCTCGGGGGGTGAGTGAGGTGCCTTGTGGTTAACCCAAAGTTCTTCAGTAGGTAATAAAGGTTTGAGAAGACACTACTATGAAAAAAACACCAAGTGGATGGAAAAACTTTGTAGTCTGTTCTTAAGTTGTAAGGTCAATAAATACAATCATTCATTGTTTATGTCATAGTTACCTGCTCTAAAATCTTCACCATATTCACTGTCTACATGGTTAACTAAACATTGTAAAATATGTCTAAGCTCAAAGCAATGAAAAAGGTAGAAATGACAAAACGGTGCTTGATGCTGTTCACTTGCACACGAATCTCTAAGTCACAAAGATGAACTAAGCTTAACACTGTACCTAAATACTTGCCATTAATATAGTCCATACAGAGCCAGCCACAGACCCCCTGGGGACCTGTGAGGGTCTGAAAGAGGACCAGACTTGGGCCATTTCTGCAGACACACACATGCATGTACACACAAGTCAAATAATTCCAACAGGACACTAAAAGAAATGTTTACTGTGATGTATCATAACCTACTTCCTTTTCCTTTTTACTCAGTACCAGAGTCAGAGAAGAAACTGAAATCATTAATGTGTGTGTACAATAACCCATTTTTCATCCTGCTTTCACTTTCGTAAAGAATCTCCAATGAGAAACCACCAGCAGGAATGCCACTGCTTTTCACCTTGTTGCAGCCCCATTTGTTGATTCTTGCTATTATTTTCTGTGCTATTGGAGTTCTGCTCAGGAAGGCCTTGCCTGTGCCTGTGGGTTCAAGGGTCTCCCTGTGTTTTCTCCTAGAAATTTCAGTTTCTTGTTTTTTATCATTTTTAATTGATTTTTGTACAGCATGAGAGACCAAGATCTTGCTGGAATCTTCTCTGTGGGAATATCCAGCTTCTCCAGCACTGTGTGCTGCAAAGACTGGCTGTCCTTTCTCCAAAGGTGTCTTTGGCAATGTTGTCAAGAGTTCAGTGGCTATAGTCATGTAGATTTGTTTTTATGTCCTATCTTCTATTCTGGTCTACATGTCTATTTTGATGCCAGTGCCATAATATTTCAATTACTATGGCTTTGTAGTATATTTTGAAATCATGTACTGTGACACTGCAAGCAGAAGTCCTGGACAGCAGAACAGACATTCTGAAGAGACAATCTTCCAAATGGAGGACAATCTCAGCCAGTTATTCTTCCAACATATGAGTAATATCCATACTACATAAAGTACTGGAAGGGCTGAGGGAATAGCTCAGTAGAGTAAGTGCTTGCCTGGCAAGTGCAAGATCCTGAATTGGATCCCTGGTACTGCAAAACAAGCAAACAAACAAACAAACTGAAAATGCTCACAAAAAAAATCCAGTCAATAATTCGGCAAACTGAGAAGACATGTCTCAAAAGACATACAAATGGCCAAAAATCATATGAAAAATATGCTCAGTATCTTCAGCCTCAAAGAAGCATGGCTCACAGTTATGCTGAGAGTATTTAAAGGAAAAAAGCAGAATTTTCTGGCTCTGCATCCTGCCCATGACTACTGACTTGCCCATCAGGTGACCCTGGTTCACATCCCAAACCGACCAGGCAAAGCCCTGAAGACTCTCAACTGAGGGCCTTTCGTCAACCTCACTACTCACTGATCTCTTATATGTTATTTGTTTTTTACAAAGGCTGTGTACATCCCCATGCCTAGCTTAACATATAACAAGCCCCTTCCTCCTGTCTCAGAGTCTATGAATCTTGCCTTGCTGCTGCCTGAGACAGGCTTCTGTCGCACCTATCAGTTAAAGTTTTAATAAATTGTATTCTCTGTTATAAATTAAAAAGAATTACAGTGAAATCCATCTTATCCCCATCAGCACAGCTATCATCAAGGGCTGGTGAGAATAAAGGAGGGGAAGAATTTTTGTATACTCTTTATGAGAATATAAATCAGTACAGCCACCTTGGAAATCAGTGTGGAAATTCCTCAAGAAACTAAACATAAAGTTTTCATTTGACTTAACTGTACCACTCTTCAATATATTCTTGAAAAAATTAAAGGCAACATGCCATAGTGAAACCTGGACACCCACGTTTACTGTAGTGAAGCTCAAAATATTTAAGCTTTTGGTATAGTCTATATGCCCATGAATAGATGAGTGGATAAGGAAAATATGACATATATACATGAAGGAATATTATTCAGCCATAAAGAATGAAATCATATCATTTTCAGGAAGCTTGGTAGAACTTGAGATCATCATGTTGAGTGAAACAAGCCAGGCTCAGGTAAATATCTTTCATGCATGAAATATAGAGAAGAAAAAAAGAAACATAAAAGTGGGAAAGAAACTACTAGAAAAGAGGAAGAGCAAGGAGACTAATGAGGTGGAAATGAATCAAGCATGTTATATCCCATTAAATATGGCAAAATAAAGTCCATCCTTCTGTAAAACTAACATCCACTAACAAATTGCAAGGTCATCACAAAGATGGCCCAGCAGCTGCCAGCCACAGCATGGGCTCTACACGCCTGGCACAGATGAGTGGTGGGTGAGGTCATGAAAGGTACCAAGGAGTTCGGGGGTTCGAACTCCCTATCATACTCTTCTTCAGGAACCTACATGCTAATCAGCTATGTAAAAAGTTCTATCTGATCAAGCTGCTGACAGAAGGTCTTGAAATCAAAGACTATAACTGAAATTCAATTTTCAATCACTTAATTGAATATGTGCTATAACTTGCAATGGTTGAAATGAACAAACATGCCACCTTCCGTATTGTTGGTACTTGAGAGAGCCCCCCTCTGGTAATTAAGGTCAGAAAGACCTCTCTTTTTTCACGTTTTTCAGCGTGCAGTTTGTTAAAATTGGCTGAGTGACCAATGGAGAAACTGCAATAGCACCGAATCATGAAGGTAGAGGAACCCCAGATCCCTAAAGATCGCCTGTCACCCTCAGCTCCCAGTCAAATACTGGCACCCACATGGTGTCACTTCTCTCATCATCGAGGGGACAGTCACGTCCACAGTGAGCCATGAGTGAGTCCAGCCCCACGCAATCACACCACACTAGGCATGGACTACGGCTTCCATCTGCCGAACAAATACATTCACAACAGGATGGTAGTTGAACGTTCACACCCTTAATAGCTTCTGCAGTTCATTATTCCCAGTTATAAAGTAGGATTTGTGTTTGCCAAATACCAAGTGTACAGTACCAAAATCTTAATTTGTGTAATAAAGTATTGCAAAATTAATAACCTGCGAATAATATGAATATAGGTAGTCACTTATTGTTGTCTCTCTTGACTTGCGTACTATTCTCTGCTCAGGGCCAGCACCTGGGGAAGGCAGGAATTATTTCCTACTTGGTGGTACGGGCTCCCTATAGCGTAGCATTTTATTTTGTTCAAATACCTTCCTTCCCATAAAAACAAGATGAGAAATGTTGCTTAAAACTTGATTGCTAGAACTTGCAGCTCTGCATTCATTCATTACGAACATAGCAAAACATACATTTAGGTTGTCATCCACCATAGCAGTGGTGTTGGTTTCCACAGGCTCTGTTAAGTTTTACCCAACCTAAAAAAGGCAAGTAGCTTTAAAGAGCAGCCCTAGTTCAACACCAGTGTGGTGTATAGAGATGGCAAACTTGCAAGTCACCCATGGGGATACCAAATTATTACCCTCAAAGATGGAAAATTATCAATCATAAAAATAAAGCCGTTCACAATATCTGCATGTTTTATCAAAACCTATCAATTAAATGAACTTAAGACATGCCCTGGTTTGCTCTAAAATTATTATTTTAGAGCACAGAAAGTTAAAAGAGGGACCATCACTTAAATACCACCTCATTGGAGGTAAGCAGGCACCACTGCACTCAACTACTTCTGTTGAAACCAAAAGCACGCAGTCCAGGCATAGCCATATCCCAGGCCTTGGTTTAAAATGCATTCAGGGCACACTACAAATGCCCCCCGCATGCAGATGCATTTTCTCCATGAGTGAAGGATCCTTGCGACTTTGTGCCTCTTGTGACGTCAAAAGAGAAGAACCACTGGCTCCATTTTGGAGACACTTGCCATCTGTCCTGAGCCTCTGCCCACATCTGCCCCTGCCACCAGCCCTGGCCATAGGTTGGCTGCACACAGGAAAGTCAGCTCACAATGGTTTTGCCCACCTGCATGCCCACCTGGGTTCTGATCACTGATCACTCCCCTACTGGCTTAGCCCCTAATCTTCCACAGCTCAACCAACAACAAAACCCAGAAAAGACCTGACTGCTTCATCTGGGCCTACTCTTAGCCAAATCCAGAATTCTTTAAGTGAAATAAAAGGTGTCCTGTCTGAGTTCCTTTTATGTGGAAGTCAGAGCTCCAAGTTCACTTTTGTTTCCACAGGAAATTTTCCATCTTCACGTTTTCACTGGTATTATTCCACGAAAAGAAGCACACAACTGCTTTCCCACTCCATGCCCCTTGAATCCGAGACCTCATTCCATTGGCTAACCCTCACCTCCAACTTCAGGAGGATGCGTGAGCAGGGGATGAAGATTCCTCATGACGAAACTCAGCATCCCTGACTTGGAGAAGCATGGGAGAAGGCAGTGGCCCTGCAGCTGCCCTTCATGGGCAGCAGGCACTAGGAGGACATTGCCAGCACCCTGCCCTCTGGACACGGGGGTCCTGCACACAGACAGACAATCATAGGGTGGTTCATCCACCCCAGAGCAAGCACAAGGCAGGCAGCAAGGGAAAATGGCCAGCTATGCCCAGCCAGTGGCCCCAGGCCTCCTCCTGCCACCCCAAGATCCCATCTCTCCCTCCCTTTCTCCCCCACACAGCTTCAAGTTCACACTGACCTGGGTCTCCAGCATCGCCCCAATCAGCTCAGCCCCATCCCACTCCCAATTTCCTGGAGATACACGTAAAATTCCATTTGTTGTGTGTGGGGAGTCTACTGGAGCTGTCTTGCCACAGGGAGCTCTGAGGAAGGCGGCTGGGCATCCTTGCAGAGGATCTCCACTCCCAGCCTCTCCTGCTTGTGACCGGTCCTTTGCCTCCTCCCCCTCCCCCTACCTTGCTCCTCGCTGCTGCCCCCAAACCAGGCAGGGGTGTCCTCCTCTGGGAGCTGGGATCCTCCTCCACCTCCTCCACCCTCGAGGGCTTTTCGTTTCTTCGACATCTCTGCCCAGGGCTGGGGTTTGGGGTTTTCTTTCCCCACCCCCTGGCCCTCCCCCCTCACAGAGGAGAGTGAAGGTGGGGTTAGGTGGAGGGGAGGGGGTTAGAAGGAGAGGAAAGGGGTGGGGAAAATAGACTAGGGAGGGAGATGGAAAGAAACTGCTGCTGAAAGAGAGGAAGGGACGCTGGAGTGGCAGGAAGGCAGGAGGGGCCAGGACTGGTGCAGAAATCCACAATCAGTTCCATCAGTGTAGCCCTCTGTCTAGGGCTGCTCTCTCTCTCTCTCTCTCTCTCTCTCTCTCTCTCTCTCTCTCTCTCTCCTCTCCTCTCCTCTCCTTTCCTCCTCTCCTCTCTCTCTCCTCTCTCCCTCTTCCTCTCTTCCTCTCTTCCTCTCTTCTCTTCCTCCTCTCTCCCTCTTCCTCCTTCCTCTTCTCCCTTCAATAAGACAATTAAGCAAAGAGAGGAGGAGAGATCTCAGCCAAAGAAGAGAGGCTCCTTGGCCACCCCAGGAGATCTCCCCCTAATTTTGAGAGGCCAGGACATCTGGGCAGCTCTCCATCAGGGCTCCCAGCCTTGTCTAGTTAGGAAGCAACCTGTCTTTGGCTGGGGAGAAGCAGGATGTGTGCATGCTCCGCGGGGCTATGTTTTCAATGGATTGCAAGGAAATTTGGATGGAATGAAGGAAATGAAATGCTGCAGAATGCAACATAGTGAGGCTTTGGGCGCTAGGGACTCAGGACCCCCTCCTTCCTGTGACATCATAGGATCTTTTGCGAGAGGCTGGGGGTGGAGGGCAGAAGAGAGAGGAGGCAGAGGTAGGGATGGCAAGATCAGAGGGGGGCGTCTTTTTCCCCTTGAGAAGCCCAGCAGGGCGACTGGAAGGAAGAAGGAAGTTGAGGGAGGCCAGCCCTTCTCCAGGCCGCCTCCAGAGGCACCTGCGGGGCTGGCGCTGCGGCGCTGCGGTTTGCAGCTGGCGAGCGGTCTTCTCCAACTTGGAACTGGAAACTCCTCCGCTAGGTCTGCACCCCTAGAAAATCGCCAGGCCTTGGGGGCTGCTCTGGTCCTTCTCACCTCTTCAGTAAAGCCCGGAGTCCCCTGCTTTATGAACTCCAGTTTCTTCTCTCCCCCTCTTCCTCAAACTCGGTCCCCCCAACAGGCAGACCCACAAACATAAAACGCGCACGCACCAATTTCTTACTGGCAGCAAGGATGGAGGAACATGCTGGGAAGTTGTTTGCTTTTTTTTAAAAAAAAAAAAAAAAGTATAAAGCGAGGTAGAAATTAAGTTTTTCTGGACTCTCAAGGGTTAAATGATAGGTAAAGATTTATCAACTTACCCGCCAAAGTACACCGAAGCGCCTATCTGCTGCATTTCCAGTTCATAAATTCAAAAGGGGCGGGTGGAAGGACAAGACGCCCAGACCAGGGGGTCCAGGACGTTGCAAAACAAGTTGCCAAGCCGGTGTGGCCCAAGTTCGGAACCTGTCCAGGACGTTCGTGTCTGCTCCAGTCTGCGGGGACATTGCAAAGGCTCTGAGCTCGCTGGGTTTCCGCGCTGGTCTTCTTGAAGCAGAAGGATACTACTCTGAAAGACAGGCGATGTTCCCTCCTTTCCATCTGAGGGTCCCGAGGAAGACAGCCCCTAGTGTTCCAGGGGCCAAGGAGACCGGTCCTTCTCAGCCCAAACTCACAGCTGCAGCAACTTTGGACTCACACACCTAGGAGTAGACTGCGCGCCTGTGTGTGCGTGTGTGCACGCGCGTGTGTGTGTGTGTGTGTGT
>PVKA01002513.1:50794-123862 GCA_004027165.1 Ctenomys sociabilis | reverse complement strand
ATGACTCTGGCCTTCTCCTTCTTGTAGACATTCCTGATGGGCATCACAGGTCCTGTCAGCTGGGTGGCCAATTTGAGTTCTTCAGCAGAGCTGTCTCCCTTTTTGGGGGCCGATGGCTTCCTGGGGAAGAGGATGAGCTTGGAGCGGTACTCTTTCAGCCGCTGCACGTTGGCCTGCAGGGACTCGGTGGATTTGTTCCACCGCCTTGGGTCCACCGAGATGCCAATGGTCCGGGCCACCTTCTTGTGAATACCGGCCATCCGCAGTTCCTCCAGACTGAAGCCCCTGCCGGCTCGGACCTTGGTGTGGTATCGCATGGTGGGACAGCGCACGATGGGCTTGATGGGTCCGGACGCAGGACGCGGGGCGATGCAGCGCGCTTTTGCCTGCCGGGCCTTATGCCTGAGGATCTTCCAAGCTGGCTGGTTGAACCACGTAGCCACACGCCGCTGCCAGTCCTTGTGGAAGTGGGGCTTCAGAATCATGCCATTCCGGCTGGGCGCCATGACTGCCTTTTAGGCCGCGGATCGGCAGAACCCTAAATTTCTTGTAGAATTCAGCTGTGAATCCATCAGGACCTGAACTTTCCTTTGTTGGCAGGCTTTTATTACATTTCATATTTCATTGGCTGTTATTGGGTTATTGAGAGTTGATACATCTTCTTGATTCAATTTTGGTAATTTGTACCTTTCTAGGAATCTGTCCATTTCATCTGTGTCTTCCATTTGTGAGCACAAAGATTCTTGAAGTAGCTGTTGATAATCTTCTGAATTTCCACTGGGTCTGTGGTGATTTCACCCTTTACATTCCTTATTGCTTGTATTTGAATTTTTTCATTCCTCTTTTGATGAGGTTGTCTAGAGTCTTATCCATTTTATTTAATCTTTCAAAGAATGAGCTTTTTGATTCATTAATTCTTTGAACTGTTTTCTTCGTCTCAATTGAAGAAATTTCTGCTCTAATCTTTATGATTTCTTCCCATCTTTGGGCTCTGGGTTTGCTTTGCTCTTCCTTTTCTAGATGTTGGAGGTGTAGGATTAGGGTTCCCGTTCTGTTTTCCTAATGTGTGAGTTCACAGCTATGAATTTCCCTCTGAGAACTGCTTTCATCGCATGCCATAAATTCCAGTAAGTTGTGGTTGAATTTTCATTGAATTGTAGATATTGTTGAATTTCATCTGTGGCTCATTGATAGATGAGTATGCTGTTGCTTAATTTCCATGTATTTAGGGTTTTTCTCATTTCTTTTGTCATTTCCAGTTTCATTGCACTGTGGTCAGATAATATGCATGGAATAACTTCTGTTTTCTTGCATATACTTAAGCATGACCTATGGACCAGTATATGATCTATTTTAGAGAATGACCCATGTGCAGCTGAAAAAAATGTGTATTCAGCTGTGGTTGGGTGGAACACTCTGTATATGTCCACCTTGTCCATTTGTTCCAGGCTCTGGTTCAGTTCTACTATTTCTTTGCTAATTTTCTGTCTAGTTGACCTGTCTTTGTGGGATAAGGGGGTATTTAGGTCTCCTGTTAAGATTGTGGTATTGGATATTACCTATTTCATGTCCATTAAGATTTGTTTCACATAGTTGGGTGCTCCCATGTTTGGGGCATACATATTTATGAGTGTTACCTCTTCCTGTTGAATTCTTCCCTTAACCAGTATATAGTAGCCTTCTTTATTTCTTTTTTTAAAATTTGTTTCAGAATATTTTTATTTTTATTTATTTTTTATTATATTGAAGTACAAATATCAATGAGACAGTTTTCTTGGGGCCACCCACACTCTAGATTCCGTGTATCTAAGACCAAGCTCATCTCTTCCATAGCTTGCTCTTCCCACCAGTGGGAAGACTATCTCTATTTAGCAGTGGAGGATTGTTTGGACGGGTCGTGTGATGCCCATGCAAGAGAGTTTGATTGTGATAATGGAGTGGGTATTATAAATGAATGTGTGCCTTTTTGGGGGATGGAGCCCAGGATTGAGCTCAGGCCTTTGTGCTTTCCAGGCAAGCACTTATTCTCTATCCTCCAGACTCTTTTGAGAGCCAAGGTGTATGCCCATCTTTTCACATCTGTCTATTCTTCTGACTTCTCTTACTACTACCTTTTCCAGGTGGTCTTCTCTTGCTTGGACAATGCCATCTCCTTGCACTCAAACCAGTCCTCCAATTTATCCCCATCTAACCACAGCCCCACTGGGACGTGTCCATAGTGTTAACAGTTCAGCCTTTCTACCTGCCTGCTTTCACTGCATACTATATTACCATGTCCCAGCCACCCTGAACCTCCTTTGCTTCAGCAAACTTTATCCCTTTTTCTCCACAACTTAAATTGACAGCGCCTGAGTAAAGCACTTTCTAATCCCCTGCCCCTCAGCTCCCTCCCGGCTAGGTTTGGTAGGCAGTCTTTCAACCTCCAGGCCTAGCACCTCTTGCTTAAACAGTATCTCTATCATAACACATTGTGTGACCTTGACATGTTCACAAAGCTGTTTCAGTTCCTGGACCCTTGAGGATACGATTGGTATCTATGCAAGGAGGGGATGAGGTGGTGTACATAGAGAGGGACAGAGTAGAGGAGCTTGGGTATAAAGACAGTGAGCAGCCCCTGAATTCGAGGACAGGAATATCCAGGCCCATTGTGTTGTGGAAGGCAAACTGGCAGTGATGTAGCCATGTTGGAAAAGCAAAGAGGCACTGGGGATGCTGGCCCATGCCAGTACACCCAACACTGAGAGGCTGAGGTACAAGAATCACATGCTTGAGCCCAGCCCAGGCAACTTTGTTCTGTCCTGAAAGGAAGGGTGGGGGAGGCTGAAGATGTAGCTCAGTGTAAAGGACCTGGATTCAGTCATCAGTACGACTAAATAATAAAGCAAACTCAGAGCATAGGAGGCAAGTCAGGAAGCCACTGCAGAGCAGATGTAGACTGGGACCCAGAGAGACCCTGGTGCTAGAATGACACCACTGGCTAGAAGAGAACTGTGGAGAGATGAAGAGAAAACCCAGGGGCCAATCCCTATGTAAAATGGAGGAGCTCTGGGGGTCAGGAGAAAACCTGGAAAAGCTAGAGAAAGGTGCATGGTCTTCAGACAAACTCTAGGAAGTGCACCCAATGTGGAAGGGTGCTGGCTTCAGAGGGGGTGATGCTAAGAGGACTGTGGGCATCCCTAACTAAGTGGGTGCTTGGTTTGCCAGTGATAAGCTCCCAGGAGATGCCCCCTCCATCTGTCCTCCCTTTGCTTCAACCTTTCAGGGCTTCATGCTGCATTCCTTTAGGCTGCTTCTTAAAGGAATATTTTTATCTTAGAAATTAGAATATCAATACTTTAGAGTTTCAGAAATACTTGTAGCAAGAAGTATGTACTTGTAAACACTTTTCTCCACACTGCTTAAAATCCCTCTAGGAGACTGTCATACTTTGGGATAACAAACATTTGCTAAAAATGAATGCAGAAATCCCTGCGACAGGAAGTAGATTACCTTGGCCTAGAGAGAAAAGGGGAATGGGAGTGACAGGGCCCAGGTACAAAATTTCCTTTAGGGTGATAAAGGTATTCTAAAATTAAGTTATGGAGGGGCCAGAGAGATAGCTCAGTAGAATAAGCACTTGCCTGGCAAGCTCAAGAGCCTGAGTTCAATCTCCGGTTCTTAAAAAAAAAAAAAAAAAAAAAAATATATATATATATATATATATATATATATATATATATATATTTTTTTTTATTATTATATATATATATATATATAATAATAAAATTAGGTTATAGGGGCAGGGAGCCGGGGATATAGCTCAGTGGTAAGGTGCCTGCCTGGCAAGCACATGGTCCTGAGTTTGATTCCCAGTACCAAAAAATATTAGTAGTAATAATAACAACAACAAAGTTAGATTTTAGTGATGATCATGCAAATACCCTAGAGTATACTAAGACCATTGAGCTGCATACTGACAATGGTACACTTTGCTCTTGGACTTTTGGGGAGGGTTCTAGGAATAGAACCCTTGAGCTTGCCAGACAGGCAGTATGCTGCTGAGCTATATCCCCAGCCTGCGCAAGCTTTATGATATAAAAGACACATGCAAACACACACACAGTGTATGCCTAATATTGATGATACACATACAACTATAGAAGGATATCATATATAGCTGGTTGAATAATATGTTACTCCAAAATCCTTGTCTACTTAGAATCTTACACAGTAGTTTTCTTTGGAAGTATGGGCTTTGAAAATATAATTATGCTACTGGACTATATTGGATTATTTTAATGAATTCATGCATCTACAATATTTAAATGGCAAATACCTGTCTCTGACAAAACTAAACAAAAAAGGGGATACAAATGAAGGACTATTTTGTAGTGAAATATATATATGTGTGTGTGTGTGTGTGTGTGTGTGTGTGTGTGTGTGTGTGTGTTAGGATAGATATTCAGCTTTCTCTTAATTCAGTGAGAAGAAAGATTTGTACTAAAAGTGTTTGGACAGAATATCATGTCTACATCTTGTACTATGACTAACTACTACGAAGACAACAATATGCAATATGTATTAATTATTGTAACTGTCCTACTAACCTGTTTTGAAACTGTCTCATTGCTATTTGTTTCTCAATAAAATTAATTTTAAAAAAGAAAAAAAAATGAGATAGTTTTAAGACACCTTAATAGGACAGATTCGATAAATTAATACATTGCAAACTGTTTTCATGTTTTGGTATTGTACAAGGTGCATACATGATATTATACTTACAGACATTATTATAGCAGATGTCTTTTATCAGCAAATTAAGAGAGTATAGCTGTTTACATATCTTATTTTTTATACCTGAATTATATCAAAGATTCAATAATTAATACTTTCTACCTTATTTTCTTAGTAGTTGAGGAGATGGCTCAGTGGAACAAGCATTTCGCTGGCAAGCGCAAGGGCCTGAGTTCTTTATTGCATTTGATCATTCTTTGTTTGAAGTTGAGACTGTCTGAGAACAAGATTGCTACTCCTGATTTTTTCTGTGGTGCTGGGGCATGCAGTATTGTTTTCCATCCTTTGACTTTAAGCCTATGAATGTCCTTTTGAGTTAAATGTGTTTTTTGTATACAGCATATTGTTGGATTTTGTTTCCGAATCCACTGTGCCACTGTATTTCTCTTAATTGGTGAATTGAGTGCATTTACATTGATGGATATAATTGAGATGTGTTGACTTATGATTGTCATGTTATTTATCTGCTGTTGTTTGCTCCTTTTTGACCTATGTTTAATTGTTTGCCCTATTTAGTGAGTTCCTTGTGTTCATGGAGTTCTGATCATTTTGGTCCCTCTCTAGAACATCTTTAAGTAGTCTGTGTAGGGTTCACTTTGTCATCATGAAATTCTTTAGTTGTTCTTTGTCATGAAAGTATTTCACTTCTCCATCAAATGTGAAAGAGAGTTTTGCAGGGTATAGTATTCTGGGCTGGAATTTGTTATCATAGAGGACTTGAAGTACTCTGCTCCATGATCTTCTTGCCTTCATGGTTTGTGAAGAGAAGTTGGCTGTAATTCTGATGGGTTTTCCTTTGAATGTGATCTGTTTCTTTTCTCTTTTGAATGTGATCTTCTTTGAATGTGACTCTGCTTTATGCAGTTTGTTTCCCTCCTGTATTGCTCATTCAAGTAATTTGTCATTTTTCAAATCTCTGCTATTTTTTATCAATATCTTCTTTAAAAGCAGTTATTCTTTTATTGCAGATTTTTTTTCAGATTAGGTTTCCTCCATGTTTTTGTATTTGACTCTTTACTTCAGATGCTTTGAATTCAGAGATTTCTTTTTTTATTTCAGAAATTCTGTTCTGAGTTCCTCTATACCTTTCTGCTGTTGTTTCCTTACTTCTGATAGTACTAATTCAAACATTTCAGCTGAGCCAGTGTCCTCTGCACTTGTTCTAGGTGGACTCGAGGTCTGAAATTGCATTTTGCTCCTTGTCTTTATCATTTTGTATAGCGCTGACTTCTGACCTTTGGTGTAGAGCTTTGGTGCAAATATAACCTTAACACCTACTGAAATTTGGGTGCACTGTCCTTAAATTTGAGTTTATTCATTTATGCTTGGCTTGGGTCTAGCTGTTGTGTTCAGTTCCTTCCTGCTGCAGCCCTTGGAAGTGAACTTGTTGTACCCCTCTGGCACAACAGTGAACATGTGGTATCCCTCTGTTGTGCCCTTGGCACAGGGGGCACAGGGGAGCACAGAAGCTCTCCCACATGCTAGCCAGGCTTGGACTTGGGCTGGATCTGGTGGTCCTGAGAGCATCACAGAGGTTCTCACTCACTGTGTGGGCTTGGGGGCGAGGGCTCCGGAGGGGTGGAGTGGTCCCCAGGGCATGGTAGAGGGTCTCACGCACACAACGTGCCTGAGTTTTGGTCCAGAGAGGTCCCATGGGCACAGGGCAGCTGGAAGTTCTCCCATACACTCACCAGGCCTGGGCTGGGCTGGATCTGGGGGTCCTGAGAGCGTTGCAAAAGTTGTCACTCACTGGTTGGGCTTGGGGTTGGGGGCTCTGGAGGGGTGGAGGGATCCCAAGGGCATGGTAGAGTGTCTCACACAGCATACCTCACTTTTGGTCTGAAGACAGTGTGCTATATTCATCAATGGAGTAATCCACTGATGAGTTCATACCTGAATGTGCCATTAGAAGTCAGCCTGATATGAGAGATAAGTCACTGGGGGTATGAGCTGGAAGGGTGCATTAATGTCCGGTGCTCCTTTCCCTCTCTGGTTCTTGCTGGCTCTCTCTGCTTCCTGGTTGCTATGGGCTGAACGGCTGTCCTCTCCCACACTTATCTATCATACTGTTTCTTCTTGGGGGATTAGCTGACCACTGACTTAACCCTCTGAATCTATGAGCCAAGTAAAACTCCTCTCTTTTAAATAGCAGATATCAGATATAATGATGGGAATGCTTATCAGTATATGTGCACAAAGTTAGTGTGTTTTAGAATGATTGAACATTATCTAATCCTCTTGTTCGAAATTCTATTTTTCTCCATTGTGAAAAACTAGCCCTAAACCTCATATTGTTTTCCTTGTATCTCTTTAACAGCTTTTCATATTCTGTTCTTTTACTAAATTTCTTGGATCTTAATTATTAAGATGTAGATTTATTTTGATTATGGCTAATTGGAGTTCTATATGCCTCACTCAACTGTATATCAGATTCTTTCCCCATGCTTGGGAAATTTTCTGCTAGTATTTCTGTAAAGAGTCTTCATGTTATTTGTGTTGAATCCAGCTGTTTCATTGATACTTATAAGTCTTAATATTATTTGTGTTTGCATCATCTTGTGATTATTGCATTATTTTTTGGTTCCTTGTTATTTTTAAGAAATCTTTCCTTTCGTGTTCACTGGCTACAATGCTGTGTTCAGGGTTTGAAATTCTATCTTCATTTTTGTTCATGTGGTTTTGCCAACTTTGAGTGGAATTCTTAATGTCCTAGATATCTGTTTAAATCTGTTTTATGTATTCTAGTTCTTTCCTGTATTGTCCATTCACTGTTTCCACCATTTTCCTATTCCCCTCTATTTTTTAAATCTATGTCATCTTTAGATGTACTAAGCAATTCATTCATGTTTGTAGTAATTTCTTTTTCTACCTAAGAGATTATTTCTGATATGATTTCCTCCATAGCCTCCAAGATAAAGTCATTTCTTTACTTTAGTTGCTTTCATTTTAGAAATTTTAAGTGTGTGACTTCCACATTCTTCTATGACTTTGTCTCCTGGACTTGTCTTGGGTGAGCTGGAGGTCTCAGATTGCCTTTTGCAACATTTTTGAAACTCCCAATGTTCACCCTGACTGCAGCGATGGTAGGGGTGTGTGGTACAGGTGAGCAAGCCTTCCACAAGAGTGGGCAAAGAGGGTAAGCTCATCAAAGCTCCTGTTGTGTGGCGTTCAGTGTGGCTTCCATCTTAGTGGGTTGGGGGGAACCACAGCCAAGAAAGGTCTGATAAGCATAAGGGCAGGCCGAAGTTCCACAAGGCCCTCTCATGGTGGAGGGAGCAGGGTAGTACTTACCAAGTCTCCTGCTACCAGTGGGACAGGCAGCAGCAGTTCAGCAGAGCTACAGTGACCATGGTGGTAAAAGAGGAGATCACAGCTCAACTGAGCTCTAGTAATGGTGAGGGGAGGGGAGGGCAGGGCTCACCAGGTCCCTAGAGCTGTCCTGGGACCACCCAACTTCTACAGCAGTGGGATAAGTGGTCACAGCTCAGCCAAGCTCTGGCAAGGGCCAGGAAACTTGCTCTTGATGCTAACGTCCTCTCTGACCTGTGAGGTGGGGTACAGCGTGACAACAGCTGTGCATCAAGTACAGCCCTGACAAAGATGCTGCTCAGCCTCTTAGCATCTTCTTTGCCTGGCTGAAGGGAGAAATGCAGAGATCTGGCTCGCCCAGGTAGCTGACACTCAGGTGTAGACAAGTCTGGCTCCCCGAGGTGGTGCACCAAAGGGCTGAGACTCCTCTGCCTGATCTCCCGGAAGTCCCCTGGCTCTAAATATAAAAAGGGGGGGAATTGAAGGGAGAAATGCAGAGGTCTGGCTCGCCCAGGTAGCTGACACTCGGGTGTAGACACACTTGGCTCCCCGAGGTGGTGCACCAAAAGGCTGAGACTCCTCTGCCTGATCTCCCGGAAGTCCCCTGGCCCTTAATCTGTGTCACAGGATGCCTACACTCCTATCACAACTCTCCACATAACCTTCTTCACCCTTCAGATCCACCCCCTCACCTCCCTATATGTACACCTGCACTTCCGCAATAAATTAGATCTGCGCCATCAGCCGGTCTCCGCGATCATCAGTTGCGTCGTCTCTTACCTGCTGTGAGGCCCTCCGCCTCACCTGGCCATTATCCAGTTGGTAACTGCACTAGTCTGTGGTATACCCACAGCATGCTGATTATTTCTATTACTTTACTCCTGAGTGTAGACACATCAGTGTGAGAACTGCCCGCTAATCATGAACTTGCCATTTTCTCCTGCACCTCAAGGTCTCTGAGAGCATTCTGGGCTCTGAAGTCAGCAGCTCCAAGGGCCTTTCCACAGCTCTGGCCCCATTGGTGGCCTCAGCATTGCAAAGGAGGCAGAGCTCTGGAGCCACCCATCCCGAAGCCTAAGACCCTTTGGCTTTGGGAGATGGCTCCGAAGCTCTACTGCCCCTTTGTTACCCACCTGTAGAGGCAGCAGGACCTCCTTCCCTGTCTCTCCCACAGCCCATTACTTCTGGTCCTCAACTACTTCTTCTTTGAAAGGTGTGAGATTAGGGCACGGCATAGGGAGAAGACTCTCATTTTTAGCAGAGCGTAACCTTGTCCCAGTACATGTACTTCCACACAGGCAGGACATTTGGTGGACCTTTGCCTCTCTGCTAGTCCTGGAGGTGACCCTTGTCTAGTTGGACATGACCCCCTGCAACTTCCTCATACTCAGCCAATGGTTGTATTGTTGAAGAATGATGAATCATTTTGCAAACAGATAGGAACCTCTGTCAGATATAAGCCACAAATATAAACCAAGACATAATCTTACCATTTTTAGTAAAATTTAAAAGCAGAATTTAAGAGGTAAAAGAGGTAGATCAATTTATTTCATTTACTCTGATATGTATAGTATACTGTTGTTTCAACCTGTGAAGAAAGTTGTGAGCCATTTGACAATCTTGTTTTTGGTTCTGAATCCCCCAGGGCCCTGTGTGTTTCCATCAGTCAGGGCTCATCTCACTTCCACCCAACAGCACATGTAGCCAGGGCACTCCTGGGTAGCTGGTGCTGCTGGGGCTGCCCCTCCCAGCCAGGGAGGTCATAGCAAGCAAATACTGAGGGCACTTGCCAGAAAAGCCTTGGGAAGTTTTGGCACATAAAAATTGAAAACAGGAAGCTCAGTTTTTGCTTTTTAATAGTTTCCAAAGAACAGTGTGAAATCCATTTGTTTCTGATGGCAAGAAAGGGATAGCATATTTGTTGGGACTGGGCTGCTCTGACCTGGCCTCAGGCAGCTGGACTAGTATTTTCCATTGAGGGGAAGCATTGGTGCACAGAGGTCTCAGGCTCTATGTGTCATTTACCAGTACACAAAGCCATCTCCTGGGGGTACTGGCCACAGCCAGTGCTCTCTTGTCCCCCCAGGCGGCAGGCTCCCCACTTGTGTAACAGAGGTACACATGGGACTCAGGAAGCCACTTCTTTTCCAAGAACAAGTGCTTGCATCCAGGTGTTCCCTTGATGATAGCAGATATTTACAAAGACACTGTGAAGGCTACCTCTGAACCACCACTCTGGCCAGGTACCCCTATCCCACACCGATCTAGTCACTGTCTCTGCAGACCCCATGCTTGGGGTTCCACATAAACAAAAGCCCCAATACTTAGCCCAATGGTGTGACCTAGACAGGCAAGGGTGGTGCAGCCTCGGTCAGTAATTCATCCACATGGTAGCCACGGGGCACTGTGGTGTGGAACATTTCAGTTGCTTCCAGTCCAGGGCTATTGTACAGAAGCTGCTTTGAATATGCATGCTCAGGTTTATCAACATGTTTTCCCTGCTCTTAGGTAAATACCTAGGAAGCCTCCATAGTAGCTAGGAGAAGCCTTATAGGCCACCAGGGAGGGCACTAGCTCCAGAATCTGGGGAAGGCCTGGGACTCTTGATGTGTGGCCCCCACCCTGCCCTAGCTCAGTGTCCTCACAATCAGTGTGACCTGTCCTTGTCCCTTGAGACTGACCTACTGCTTGATGTCAGGTTTGTGGCATGTGCTATTGCCTCTTGGGGGCACCTTGCCATCAGCTGATCAGCAGTGCATCCAGAGCCTGCACCTGCTCCATCCAGTGGCCACCAGTTCCCCCCTTGTCACTTTTGGTTGCAGTAGACCCCACACCATGATAGGGCTAAGGGATCCTCACACAAGTGAGGTGTGTCCCTACACAAGGTCAAGGATCAGGAATTTAGTTTGTTCCCCAGTGACAAAGATCTCTAGACAGCCCCAGCTTAGGAATTAAGTAGGGGCTAGGGAGATAGCTCAGTAGAATAAGTGCTTGCCTGGCAAATGCAGGGTCCTGAGTTCCATTCCTGGTACCACCAAAAAAAAAAAAAAAAGGAATTAAGTAGTATCCTTATGGATTAGTTATGGTTAAAGACTAACAGAATGAAATTGGAAAATTGTTATTAGAAAATATTTTTTGTAGAAAATACTTTGGAGAGAAAATGAAAACAAAATGCTGAGTCTGTGGACTGCAGCAGAGGCTATGGCTGGAAGTGAGCTAGCAGCTCTGGGTGGTGCCTCTAGAAAGAGCAGCGTAGCCCTGGCCCTGCTCAGAGCTGAAAGGAAGGAGCTGAACCCACAATGGAGAGTGCTGGTCAGTGTGACAGCAGTGGATTGTAGAGAAGCTCAGGGAATCTAAACACTGGTTTCTTGAAAAAAAGACAGGAAATCAACAGAGCCAGGGTGGATCAAGAGAAGGGGAGAGAAGGTCCAGCGTACTGATGTCAGCAGTGAAAGGGCCCCATAGCACAAGAAGCTTGGCCACGGGGCCTCCCTGCCTTGTTGACAGATGGGGCACTTTCCCGACTTGAGAAGAAGCAGAGAATCTGCATAAGGCTGGCTCCATTAATTTTCAGCTAAAAACCCTTCTGCAAAGACCTCACTGAACAACTATGTTGAACACAAGGAAGATGTAGTCCTGCAGGCTCTGTCAGTGAGAAAGCAGGAGGAATGCAGCCTTACTAATGGTGTGAAGACAGCTTTACCCTATGTCAAAACTGAGCAAACTGGACCAGCCATGATGGCACACGCCTATAATCTCAGCATTCAGGAGGCTGAGGCAGGAGGATTGCCATAAATTTAAAGCTAGTCTGGGCTACATGGTGAGTTCAAGGCCAGCCTGAACTACAGAGTAAGACCCTGCCTCAAAACTAACAAAAATTGAGCAAAGCCATTATGAGAAAAAAAAAAAAATTTAAACCAGAGAAAGGGTTCAATCCCCATCCTGCATGTGGGGCACATTGAGCTGGCAAATGGATCTAGGCATAGTGGTGCACGCCTGTAATCCTAACGCTGCGGAGGCTGAAAACAGGAGGATCACTATGAGTCTGAGCTGCATAGTGAGACCCTGTATCAAATACATAAATGGAAAGAAAAAAAATACTATTGAATTAAAATAAAAACAGAACCAGGGGAACTAGGGATGTATGTGGCACATTGATAGAACACTCCCTTGGTTCCATCCCTAACACCATGAAAATAATAAAAACAAAATCAAGAATGTTTTCCTTTTTCATAGTTGCTTTTCTTCCATTTGGGGGGAGGTACATGGTCATGAAACTGCAGCCCAGCCTGCACTGTGCCTGCCATGAAAGAGGGGGTTGGGGGCTACAGGTGCCATATGGGGTAGCTGCAAACTGAAGTGTGACATAGAACAGGCAAGGCTTGAGGGCCACACAGGGTGGAATAATGCAGTGCATCTTTGATGCCTTGGGACCTGCTTGGGCAGTGGTATGTGGCTGGTCACTGTTACTACAGTGACGGGCACAAGAAGGAGACCTCAGACTGATCCTCAGAAGCTCAGGGCATGTTACGGAATGGCCACTTCCTACTCCTGTGGCTCAAACTGGGCTTGCACAGCTGCTGGGGAGTGAGTGCTCAGGGTTTTTCCTCAGTGCCCCTTTCAGTATGCAGGAAATGACCCCTGCCCAGATGCTCCCACAATTTCAGAGTCTAGAGGACCTCCCTGGCCCAGGAGCCTCAGCTGTCTCCTAGAGGCTCATAAGAACATGCACTCCTTAGAGAAGGGGTGCATGGCTGGGCCTCCAGCACCACATGCAGATAGCACACAGCCCATAGTGTTGGAGTCTCTGAAGCTTCCCTTAGCTTGTAGGCATTGCAGGGCACTGTGCTGTGGCTGCCTCCAGGAAAGGTCTTGAAGCAGCATAAGCAGTGTGTAAGCTTCTCAGGCCACTGCCTCAGAAGGGCAAAGCTGCACTGCGAGCACCTCCCACCAGGCCTGGCTATCCTGTCACAAGGCTGTCCTCTAGCTGAGCCAAGGGGCACAGCACTGTTCTGGTCATTCAGAGCCCAGAGAGCTGTGTGTATACACAGGCACCAGCAAGTGAAACTGCACATACTGCAAAGCAAGAAGGTCCCAGGAGAAGGGGCGGCTGGAGATTAGGAAGAAAGAGAATGGGCAGACCTACATGGAGGCACATCATGTCACCCACCCTTGTTCCTGAGAAAGTGAGCTGCAGCAGGTGGCATAGGCAGGCACTCCCAGTCCATGCACATCCCATGCACTGAACTGGTGACAGAGTCCAGGCATGATGGTGCATGTCTGAAGTCCCAGCACTGGGTAGGCTAAAAACAGGAGGATTGCTACAAGTGCAAACTGCATAGTGAGACCCTTTATCAAATACATAAAATGAAATAAAAATAAAATTCACTCTTGTAAGTATACAACCGCTACTTTTAGCATGCTTGCAGAGTTGTGCAACCACCATTGCTGACTCAGTCATGCCTTTCCATCACCACCATGCCACCCCACCCCCTCAGAAAATTCTGTCCTGCTAATAGCCCCCACCTCCCCAATTCCTGGCCCATGGCAAACACTAACCTACGTTCTGTTGCTGGAGCTGCCTGGACTTTTCATAGCAACAGAATCATGCAGCATGCCACCAGCCTCAAACTGGCTTCTTTAAAAATTGGGTAGTTTCTCTTCTGTTGAGCTAAATACATCCTCATTATAAGGGATATAAGGCCCTTGTGCGATGTGTGACGTGTAGGTATTTTCTTCCTTCCCGTGGGTTTTCACTTCCTTAATAGTGTCTTTTGAAACAGAACTTGAGTTTTAATTACCTCTCATTTGTGTCTTGTCTGCATAGTCTGCTCATGCTTTTAGGGTCAGTCCAAGAAGCCTTTGCCTAACTTAAGTTCATAACAGTTTATATATTGTTTTCTCCTTATCTGTTAATTAATGTTATAACTTTAGCTCCTGCATTCAGGCCTTTGGTCCACTATGAGTTCACTTTTTGATGTAGTCTGGGGTAAGAACCCAACTCTACATACCCTTCAGCATGTTGTTCAATATCACTTGTTGAAAAGAATGTTTCTTCAGAAGCAGAGTTTTCTTGCAATCCTAGTGAAAGGTCAGTGAATCATAAACATCTGGGTGTATCTTCAGACTCTCAGTTCTGATTCTATCCAAGCTGCAGCTGTCCCAATGCCAGTGCCATGCAGTTCCTGTTGCTTGGAGCTCAGTTTTAGGAACAGGAAGTGTGACTCCAACTTAGCTCTTTTTCAAGATAACTTTGGCTATTTGAGATCCTTTGAATTTCCCTTTAAGTGCTAGGATCATTTTTACCATTTTCTCCCCCCTTCAAAGCAGCTGGGATTTTGATAGATGATGTTAAACCTACAGATAAGTTAGGTAATATTTCACCTTAAATACTGAGTCATCCAGTAAGTCTTATACTCTTGAATTTATTCCTAGGTATTTAAGTATTTCTGTATGCTGTTGTAACTGTACATATTTTCTTAATTTCATTTTTAAATACTTTTTCCTGGTGTATAGAATCTAGTTCAGTTTTGTATATGGACCTTCATCCCAGAGCTTTGCTGAACTTAATGTATTAGCCTAGACTGTGTGTGTGTGTGTGTGTGTGTGTGTGTGTGTGTGTGTGTGTGCACGCGCGCACGCGTAAGTGCATGCATCTAGGCCTTCCGACTTTGGGGTGATGTCATCTGCAGGTAGATGCCTCCTCTTTGCAGGCTGGGATACTATTTCTTTTTTTATTCAGGGACTGGGGAGATGGCTCAGTAGAATAACCGCTTCCCTGGCAAGTGCCAAGGGTCTGAGTTCAATCCCCAGTTCTGCCAAAAAAAAAAAAGTAACTTTTTTTTTTATCCAGCTGCTCTGTCTGGAAACTCCAGGCACAGGCTGAGGAGGGGTGGGCAGAGTGGATGTCCAACTCTCATTCCTGCCCTGGGGGGGCAGGTCCAGTAGCTCATGCTATGAGCAGACCTTTGGGTGTTGTCATGCCTTCTGTTCCTAGGTTGTTGTCATGAAAGGTTGCTGGATTGTGTCAGTTTTCTGTATCTTTCAAGACAATTGATTAGTTTTTTTTTTTCTTTGTTCTCTTAACATGGTGTATTACCCTGCTTGTTTTTCACATAGTGACCCACTTATTCCTGGAGTAAATCCCACTAGTCATAGCACATGATCCTTTCTGTGATGACTCCTTCTGCTAAGTATTTTGCATATATTTTTTCATCTATATTTATAAAAGACACTGGAGTGGCATTTTCTTCTGATACTTTGGCTCTGTTTTTGAATCAAGGTAACACTGGCCTCCAGGAAATGGTAGGATGTGTTCCCCACTTCTGTTCCTTGAGAGTTTCTGAGAAGGGTGTTAGTGCCTCAAGCATTTGGCACTGTCCACAAGGGAAGCTGCCCAGCTTCTCACTTGCTAGGGATAGTTCGGTTTTTCTCTCGAGTTGTTCTAATGATTTTGTCTCTCTGGGAATCTGTCCATAAATTCCTCTAGCTGCCCTTGGATTCATGCTGATTTGGGCTCAGGTGTGGTTAGTTCTTACAGCAGGCCGAGCCACCCGCCTATGGGAAGCAGGGGGATTCAGTATTTATACTCAGTGTTCTTCAAGGAGACCAGCCTGGTGGGGACCTGGAGGCTCCCCTACCATGCATTAGCCCCAGAGCCAGGCCAAATGCCTGTAGTCCCACTGCAGTGTTCCTTAACCTTGTGCACACAGGAAAGGGACATGTATAACGTTCGTCATTGTGAATGATGTGCAGGGGGTATACACTAGAGGCTGTAGGGATGCTGCCTCCCGCCTGCTAATACTTCTGGTCCCTCTGTCTCAGGTGTTTACCTCACACGGCCCCACTGTGATCATGCCCACCTGGTTCTGCTCCCGGGCCTGGTTCTCCCATGTAGGCCTGTTTGATGAGGGAGGGCAGGTAAGTGCCACAATCAGGGCTCCCATCTTGCACTGCATGCTACAGCTCTGCCTCTAAAGGTTCTAGTTGGCCTCTGCTCAGGAACTAATTGCAGAAAACCTTACCCTGTTATAACCTACTAGGAGAAAGCATAGGACCTGGGAGGTGCTGGCCAGGCCATCTCTGGGGTAGCCCAGGGAGATGAAGAACCCTGTTCTCCTCAAGGGACATGGGTACCCCCTGGCATCTCCACCTATCCATGGGGAAAAGGACCCCGGGTTGCATGCCCTGCAGGGACCTGGGTCTTTGCTGGGGTGGCCATGTTCCCCTGCACCACCTGAGCTGAACACTGTTCTCCAGCCTTTAAAGACCTATCCCCCTGCTTTAGACCAGTCTTCCCCTTGGTTATTGAATTTCCCATTCCTCTCCCCCAACTGTTGAGGAAGATGGAGCTTGGAGGGCTTCTGCTCCACTGCACAGCATGGGAAGCGTGGAGCTTGATGCTCTGATTCAGCAGAGGTACCGCACAGGGTCTGTGCCTGACTTAATGTCGCCCCCTGCTGTCACAATGAGGCCGTTCAGCCTGACCCTAATGTGTCCAAGCTCTCCTTGCTTCTGGAGGCCACTGTTTTGTTCACTTCCACCCCGCCTGGCCGGAATGTTCCATCCCATCCAGGGTCTCAGGCAAAAGCAGGGTGCAGCCTCCCCCGCTGCCATGCCTCTCCAGCCCAACAACAGGTTTGTTTCCCCTCTGCCAGGAGCTTGAACAGCAGAGGCCTTCTCCATCTGGTATCTACCCTCACCCTCACTCCCCAGAGCCTCTGAATGGGCTCCTCTACAGCAGAAGCCCTTGTACACAAAGCCCCAATGGCAGCTTCTCTCCTTGTGCAGGGAGTGCCAGAGGACCTGCTTTTCTTCTACGAGCACCTCAGGAAAGGTGGAGGGGTGGTGCGGGTGGACCAGAGCCTGCTGCTCTACCGCTACCACCTACATGCAGCCACACACTCTGTCCTTGAGTAAGTACACTGGTTGAGTGGGGAGTGTGGGTGGTACAGGCTGAGGGCTGGCATCAGGACTTCACTGTGAGGGGTGAGCCGGCCACAGTGGGAATGCTTCCCACCCAGGGAATGGGTACCAGACGTCAGAGCCATTTTCTCCCCTGGGACATCCTCTGTATGTGTATCTCTTCTGTGTGTATACCCTCTGCGTGTGTTCCCGCCACATGTACACCCTCTGCATGCATTCTCTGTACGTACCCTCTGCATTGTACATCTGCACTGAAAACCACAAAGGTTTCAGGCAGACTCCTGTGACCAGCAGAGGAGGAGCAGAGTAAGGACTTGGTCACAGTGTGGTCCTGGCAGTGAGGGAGTGCAGAGACATGGAGCAGCACTGCTGGGTGAGTCGCTACCCTCCAGTGCTGAGGAGCTGGGTGGAGAGAGTTCTGGCAAAGTATCCAGAAGTTGAATAATGGTGTAGAGGACGGGTCAGACACTGGAAGCATGTGCAACATCACCAGAGTTAGCCAAGTAGCCACAGGAGGCAGCACTTGGGCTCTGTGGGCTTCCCATATCTATAGAAATATCCTTTACCCATACTTGTCTTGCTCAAGATAGCATGAGGAGTGCCCTCAAGGTGAGACTGTTCTTACTGTTTTAGCTCTCAGTACACACAAGATTGCCCTGAAGGTTCTGGATTTGTTCAGAGGTAACAGATATTTCCATGTGAGTGCTAACTGTGTCTCCCACTGCAGTGTGAACATATCCTCCCCTGGATGACTCAGACAAGATGGTAGGAGTTGGCTGCCAGCACAGCAGCAGGGCTTCTAGCAGTGCTCCCACTAGCATAGCAGCTCTGTCTGTCCAGGCTCAGGAAGCCACCTGCAGCTCTGTGTAGGTGGTCTCCTCAGCTGTTGGACCAGTGACATCACACAGCCACCAAGGCAAGGCAGGGACATGTGCTTGTCTCCTTCCAAGCTGCGGCTGAGTGTGCAGCCCACCCTGAAGCTCTGGATTGTCCTGAGCACATGGTATTGGCACAAAAATAGACTGCCGAGGCATTGGAGACATCCTGCTTGATGGGAAGATAGGGTTTCTAAGCAGCTTGTTCTACTCTGAGCCCCACAAGTGTCCATAGCCTTTCTGCAGACATGGGCTATTAATTCTAAAATCCCCATGGAAATGCCAGAGACTGAAAATGGCCTAAATTGTCATGAAAAGAACAAAACTGATGGCTCACAGTGATGAGCTGAAGGGTTGCCATGATGCTATAGCAGCAGGAAGATGGAGTCACTGCCTAAAGGTGCCAGTCAGAATGGAGAACCCATATACAGGCAGTCACACAGTGGAGGTGGATATTCTCACAGATGGAACTGGACATCTTCAGGCCAGAGAGCAACTCCAAACTCCTGTCCACTAGACAGAAGAGCAAAGTCAAAGAGGATCATTGAGGTAAAGGCAGCTGGAACTACAAAGAACTAGCGAAAGCATCAGAGGAGCTCAGGCCTGTGTCAGTAGTCACCACCTTGGAGGACATAAGTCTCACACCACTAGCTCAGTGATAGAAGGCATACCTAGCACACAGACCTGGTTTTGATCTGAAGACTGCTAAAACAAATTAAGCCAGAGGTGCTTCAGCCACTGGGGAGTCAGTGGAAGCTGAGCAGGATGATTGGTTGAGCCTCAGCATCCAAGGGGCCAGCTAGGGTGACACAGTGAGACTTTTTGCTTTTAAACATTAAGCAGCTGCCATTAGGAAAACAGACAAGCCAGAGTGGGAGAGGATGGTCCACAAACTTAGCAAAAGGCTACTATGAGGATGTACTGTATACAGACCTCCTACAATGCAGCACTGAAGACAGTCCTGTGAAATACTTGGATGAATGTTTCAGTTCACAGAGCAGAATGTGGTGGTAAAGCATGTGGAAACACCTGTTATTAGGGTCAGAGCAGTGCACATGGAACCTCAACACACCATGGTTGGGTAGAACCAGCACCTCAGACTTCCAAGTCTGACATCAGGTGAGGCCCTGTGATGGAGTAGGACGTGGTCGCGGAGTGAAGATGCCTCTTTGGGGGCTGCCTGGCTTGTTTTTATTATCAAATTAATGTTGACCTCATGACCAGCAGCCCACTCCAGCACATCATTCCTCAGCCTCTCCCTATGAGGAACCAGGGCCAGGTTTGGTCAGCTCAGCACTCACTCAGCTATGGGCAGGTTCCTGGGTTCACCCTGCATCACATGCATGTGCATATACACACACATTCATACACACTTATGTGCACACACACATACACACATGCCCAGATCTGCATCTTGGGTTAGTGGCAAATTCTGGTGTGATGAAAGCTGACCACCAAGACAGGGTGGATGTGAATGAAATGTGGTTGCAGCTGCTGTCACCACTACCAAATGCAGTGCAACCCTACGCACTCAGTGCACAGCCAGAGCTGGGGAACACACCAGGCCAGGCTCTTAGTCTTTTTAAAAAATATTTTAATTTATTTGGTATAGACTCTCACTATGCAGCTCAGACTCATAGTGATCCTCCTGTCTTAGCCTCCCCAATGCTGAGATTACAGGCATGCACCACCACGCCCAGTTTTGGTGAGGGGCATGGTGCTCCCAGAGTTTCTGGGGCCAGCGCATCATGTGATACTGGGGATCAAACCTGGGTCCTTGCGCTTGATAGGCATTTAGACCGCCGAGCTACCTCCCCAACCCAGGCTCTTAGTCTTGGCACATGAGGACGCAGTGTATATTTTACAGAACTCCTGAGGGCACTGCAGACCCACACCTTTATTCACATGTAACTTACCCCTTAATTAAAATGCTGACTCATCTGAGGACTGCTTTTCTATCCCTAGATGAACTGGAAGTATGGGTGATAAAATGCCTGATGGTCAGCCCTCTGGCCAACTGATTTGTGCCCACAGGCCCTGTGCCACCACCCAGCAGATATAAGGGGCCTCCCCACTGTCAATGGGTCCACCCAATGCTTGATGGCAGCTAGCACTTCTGCAGGCCACCTGAAGGCGCCAGGCTCAGGCACATATTCACCCATGCTCACCACAGGAAGTAGCCTCTGCCGAACCCTGCTCCGTTTCTATTTCTGCAGTGTAAGGCTTTGCCACCCACAACCCAAAATAGGTGAGCTAATGTGAGTTTCTGGGCTGGATTAAGGTCTTTGCACTATGAATAGGGCACTGCACAGCACAGATGATGAACTATAATTATAGCCACAGGCTTGGGAAGCCACAAGCTCTCCTGGGTGCTGACAGAAGCCCTCTGCTTGAGACACAACTCTCCCTTTTCTGTGAAGAGCAGTCTGCTCTCCTGTCGTTCAGCACACTGTATGACACTTGAGACATGCAGACGTGTGAAGGACGCCCAGTGCCTGGCCACCATCCTCACGCTAAGCTCAGCCAGGTACAAGAGAGACTTGGTTCTGTCCAAGTATAGATGTGATCACCAAGCTGTTTCTAGATCAGGTCTACTCAATCTGCAGCATCTTCATGCCAGAAATGACTTGGAGTGAGACAACAGAGGGCATCGTGGGCCATCTGGTCTGGACAGCAGCCTTCCCCCACCCATACCCAGGCAGAGTGTCTGTTCTTTCCACTCACATTCAGAGCCACTGTACTGCTGAGTTGCATCTGTGTGGGGGAGGGGGGTGGGGTGGGCAAGTCTTTTAGTGCTCAAGCTGCACCAAAACTTACTTGTCACATCTGAACACTTAAGTTTTAGTTAAGAAAAATGCAGTACCAGAGCTGTTAGGGATCCAAACAGCCCGCTGTAGCACAAATACCCTAGGTTCATCACCAGTGAGGCAGGTCAGGATTTGACCCCCACACGTCACCTGGTGGGGAGGCCTACAGTTCTGGAGCCATCCTTGCACACAGGACAGCTGAAGGCAGGTAGCCTCCAGACCCCATGGACAACCCCTTGTGGGCTGCCCCAAGACTGGATCTTGGCCCCATTGAGGATGTGATGCCAGCCAGTCCAGGGCCTCATGTCCACTCCCAGTGCTCAGCCTGGGTGTGTGTGTGTGCTGCATTTCAGGGCTGGGCCTGGAGCCTGCAAGCTCCTGTGCTGGTCCAGATCCCTAGACAGCATGTCCTGCTTCTGCCACAGCCTGGGTCCTCTCTGAAAGGGCAATGGGAACATGCCTGGCAGGCCCAAAGCTATACGAATGGGGGCCCCTGCTGGTCACAACAGAAGTGATGAGGCTATTCCTTTGGGGAACACACTTTTCTGGTCCCTTGGGGCCACACCCTGGGCTGCTCTACGTGGCCTGAATTGTGCTGTTTCTCCTAGGAAACAGATGCTAGCTAGTTGTCTCCAGAAGGATTGGCACCTAGGGATCCTGTTCCCTGATTACCCATCTGCTACAACTAATGAGATGCAAAGGGTCAGGAACAGGAAATGCCAGGCACATCACACCTGTCCCGAGCTGGGCACCAAAAACTGCTAGGCAGTTATGTTCAGGCCCTTCTTCTCGTCCCCAATACTGTAAAGACACTACCTTGGGCAGGGCACTGTCCTCTCCAGAGGGTGCATCTGCTACAGCCCCCTCCTTTGGGTCTACAGGGATCTCAAGGTCTGTGCTGCAGCCAGACGACCTTGAGACCTCCCTCACAGACCCCCACTGCCCTCTGCTGCAAGCTCAGAGCCAGCAACCAGCCCTTCCTGTACATTGACCACACTGCAGTGAGGATGCCTCCCCTGGGGCACTGGGGCCTAGGGAGTGGGGTCTTTGGTTAGGGTCCCCCAGAAGCAGGCTGAGGATGTGGCATCAGGCCTATGGTGAGGCTGTGGAGCCCACAGCACATGGCCACCAACGGCATCTTCTCCCCACTGCAGGACAACCATCTGGACCCACCGTGTCCGCTTCCTGGAGGAGCGGGCCCTGCCTCACTGGGCAGCCTTTACCATCTGGAATGCCGGCAAGCAGGGCCGCAGGCTATATCGCAGCCTGACCACTGCCAGCCAACACAAGGCAGGTGTTGCCCTCTGGCCCCACCCAGTCCTGCAGCCTGTTTGGACTTTCTGACCCAATCTGTGCTCCGCCCCCCTCCCAGGTAGTCGCCTTCTGTGATGTTGACGAGAACAAGATCAAGAAAGGCTTCTACTGCCATGAGGATGCCCAGGTACGCAGGCTGAGGTGGGCCAGAGCAAAGCCACTTCCAGGAGTGCCCTGGCTCCTGTCCTCAGAAAAGGGCCATTTCCCAGTGCCATGAGCCAAACTGAGGTGGAGGGTGGGGAGGGCATCTCTAGAGGGAGCCTATTTAACCTGCGTCACCACTGCTGTCCCCTTCAGGAAAGGCCCAAGCCACGGATTCCCATCCTACACTTCCGTGCTGCCCAGCCACCTTTTGTCATCTGTGTGAAGCTGGTGAGTCTCTAAAGCTATCGTCCAGGCACTGGCAACCACCCTAGCTACATAGTGGTGCTGAGGCACAACCCTTGTTTTAAGTGGGCTCTTTAGGGGCTGGGAAGATGGCTCAGTGGAATAAGTGCTTCCCTGGCAAGCACAAGGGCCTGAGTTCAATCCCCCATTCTGCCAAAAAAAAAAAAAAAATCTGTAACCTTAAGTGGGCTCTTTAAGCAGGCTCTCGGACCATGGCTCACAGAAGCCCGTGAGTGCCAGACCCAGCACTGTTGGGACCCTGCCACTCCTCCCAGACAATCATCCAGGTCCTTGGCACACACAACAGCCTTGTCTTGCTGGGCTGCCAACAGGCTCACTGCCCAAGCAGGGATGAGGGGGTCTTGTGGGCTCCATCCTATTATAGGATCCAGGTACCCCTGGGTACCCCGCTACAGCACAGGGTCTTGGGGACAGCCATTGCTAACCCTGCAGAGGTGAAGTGGGCTGGATCACCATGGCCTATTAATGAGCAGTATAGGGTTGGCACTTCCTGTGGAGACTCACAGGGCTGCATCCCAATACTGTCCCCCACCCCCTGCCATGCTCCTGCAGCAGAGCCCCAGCAATGGGCACAGGTGGACCCCAACCCCACCAGAGGTCCTTCAGGAACCAGATCAAACCAGACTTGCTTCCTCATAGGACCTCACAGGGGGTGAGTTTGAGGACAACCTACGGTCCCTGCAACTGCGTGAGGGCCAGGACTTCCTTCACTTCAGCTGAGCTCCATGGACGTATGACTGAGCCTTCTCAGGCCACCACATGGCAGGAGTAGCCTCAGGGCTCTGTCCCTACCACACCTTGGCATGCCTTCAGATGTGACTCCTGGATCTTACTCATGCTCGAGTATTTTTTAATCTGCAGCATAAACTTTAAGCCATTTGATCTAAA
This sequence comes from Ctenomys sociabilis, assembly GCA_004027165.1. NCBI lineage: Eukaryota > Metazoa > Chordata > Mammalia > Rodentia > Ctenomyidae > Ctenomys > Ctenomys sociabilis. Next base: position 100,563 of record PVKA01002513.1, on the reverse strand, counting down.
GAGTTTGTGGTATCAGAGTTTGGGTTCTATATTCTAGGCAGGTCCACTGGCCAAGTTTCTCTTATTAACATATTCTCCTTGTTGTGCACCCAAGTTTGCTATAGTAGCATGTGCTGGGTGGCTGCCCAGGCCTCAAGTGTAGCATCGGAATCCTGGGAGCCCAGGCCACAGAGCTTATCACCTTCCTGTCCCCTGCAGCCCTTCTTGCTTCTCTCAGAGGCAGAGCCTGGGATGGTTCTCTGGGCAGTAGCTCCCTAGCATCCACACCGTGGCTCCAGGTGTGCGCATAGGAGCAGCTGCTCTTCAATTGGAAGCCTCATCCACTCAGGACTCGGCAGCTCGGTATTCTTATTTCTCAGGTCTGTTTCTGCAGCAACTGCTGTTTTTCCTTGCTGTCCTTCAGTAGGGGACTGCTTCTGATTTCTCCATACCACAGAGCTCTCCTCATGGCACCCACAATACAGCCACAGCCTCATACAGCACATGGGACAGACAGCCACATCATGATTTCTCACAGGATGAAGATGCTTCCTGCTGCTGCTGTCCATGTTATGGACTCTGCTTTGTTTATGCGGTCACACTCCAGCTCCTGTACTGTGCACCCCTCCTTCCGAGTCCATTCCACACATCCCATCTGCCTGCCCACAGCCTTCCTGCAACAGCAGGGTTCTCAGCTGGGAATAGTGTCCCAGGAGACATTGATCACGTCTGGAGATGCCTCTCATGTCACGTCAGAGCAGGCAGCCAGGATGCTGCTGAACACAGCCTTTAATCCACAAGTGCGGAGACCAAGAACATGACAGTGTGTCAGGAGAGCTACTCTGCTAAGTGACTGTTTTGATTCCTTAGAAACGCCACGCAGCTCCTGCTCTGTCAGCCTCTCCAGTCCAGTCCTTTGTTGCTGACAGCTGGTATGTACCTCATGTCCCATGGGCTCAGAATGCATGGACATGTGGAGCCCCTGCGTCCTTCACAGTTCTGCTGACCTTTGCCTGCACAACTGGCTGTCCAGACCTCATTACCCTTGTCTTTTAAAAAAATCTTTTGACAATTTCTGCCTTTCAAAATTTGAAAATCCTGTACTGTTAAGCCTACATGAACAGTCCCTCCAAACCTCTGCTGCACCCCAGAGCTTGTGCAAGGTGTCAGCATCCTGCAGTTCAGTGCGCATGCTTCAGCGAGGTTCCTGTTCTGTGTGTCACTGCTCCTGGCTGTAAGGACCGTGCTCTTAGCCCCTGCTGTGAAGGATGTGTCTAGGCAGAGGCCCAAATTCTTCAATGGCTCCTATCAGATCCAGCCAGGGGCTGTTTAAACCATCAGCTTTTCTGTATAGAAATGAAACCTGGACCTTAGACTTGGGGCTGAACAGGCACCTCAGAACCCAGGCCCTGCTTTCTATGGTGCGTGTGTCCCAGTTACCTGCTCCCCTCCCAGTTCCAGGAAGCACAAGATGCTGTGGAGCCCACCCCACCTGAGGGACAGGATGGCACACTGGGAGAAGCAGCCAGGCCTGGACTGAGGCCTCAGCAGTCTCTCCAAACTGTACCACTAGGTGCTAGGGGCTGCACTACTACCTGTACCATGGCCCATCAGGGAAGCTGGCTGCTCCTATACTGTCAGCCAGAGACCATGACAATTCATTAGGATGCAAAGGCCTCCCCAGCCCTACCATGGTTGCAAGTGCCTTCAGTCAGGCCCCTCATGGGTCTACAGACACAGCAAGCTGTTTGAAATACAATTTTATGGGAAGCACATTTGTGTGAGGCAACAGCAGACATGTGCGTGTGAAGAAGAGGTGCAGCCCTCTGTAGACATCAGCACCCAGAACCAGGCCAGTCAGCAGCATCATCAGATCAGGATGTTCCTGCTTGGCAGGCACAATAGCTCAATACTGGACCAGCTTCAGAGGGCGCCAGGCTGCGAGAAAGAGTGGGTTGGCAGTCAGTGTGGCTTCCACCAACTAGGCCTCAGCCATCCCTGAGGTGATGTTGCACCAAGCAAGTAAGGAGGCTGAGAGGTGCCCACAGCACCTGTGGTCAAGAGCACCTGGTAAGTAAGCACACAGGGCCCAGTCTGAGGAGGCATCTAGGCAAGTTGGCTCTAAGACTGGAAACAATAGCAGCTGCACCTGCCTGCTGACCCTTCCAACACAGCATAGGAAGTGTGGGCTACATGAGACTCAAATACAAAGGGACAGGCAGGGAGGTGAACAGTCTGGCACAGCAGGAGAGAAATGCCAAATGGGGATAGGGTAAATGGCAAATAACTTGCACCCCAGGCTCAGTAGCATTCAGTGAGCATAGGTGAATAAGATTCAGGCATAAAGATGACAGGACCGTGGCCCCTCCTCGCACCTGGCCCATGCTCTCTGCAGAGATGTTTACTTTCCTACCTTTGTGAAAGCTTGCTAAAACAAGTGAGAAAAGGTAGCCAGCAAGGCTGCAAAAATGATCTGCAGGCATAGGGAGGCACTTAGCAGTGCTTAGCCCTCAGGGGAAACCAAGCGGAAAGGAAAACCAAAGCTTTAAGCAGGAAATAGCAGCCCCTACCTATAGAACCTCCCTAAAAGACAGAGGGAAACTCAAGACAGCATTCTGTGTACAGGATAGATGGGTGCCTGGAGAAGCAGCTTCTGTGGTACCCAACAGGCAGATGCAGATGCCCACAGTGTGTGCAGGAGCTCTGACAAAACCAAGGAGGGTACACCCATGTGCCACCAGGCACAGAGCGCCCCACTGACAGGAGGGAGGACATTGCTTGGAACACCATAACAACAGAGACACAGGCTGTGAGAAATGGCAGCTGCAGGGGTTAAGGAGCTCTACAGATTGGGAGGGTGTGGCCCCCATTCGACCGATATGGGAGGTGTGCAATGGGGAAAATGGCAAGAGATTCTGTAGGAAGGGACACCTGCTGCTGCTGCAGCAGCAGACCTATGATGGGTTGGGCAAAGAGGACAGCAGTCCCACCCAGTCTTATACCATGGTACATGGGACAGTCCCAGGCCACAGGAACCAGGCAATTATGGGCTGTGCCCTAAGAAAGCACCCTGTGTAATAGTTTATATCTAGATTCTGCCCCCCCCCTCCATGCCTCCCTTATGTGCTCATAGGCCAGACTCTGGGAGGTGACTGGATCTTGGATCCTCTTTGCTGGATTAGTCTACCAATGAGCTTACAGCTGACTGTGATGTGGAACGGTGAAGCAGAGTGGGAGGAATTGAGTCACCTGGGCATGGCCTGGAAGAGTCCTGTTTCCCTCCTCCCTCCATCCTTTGCTGCTTCCTGCTGTCCTGCCTGCACAAGCTGGTTCTCTTTGCCTTGGGGCCAGCCTACTATGAACTGAAACCTCTACAAACTATGAGCCAAAACACCTCTCCTCACTGTATCTAAAGACATATTGCCACCATGGTGAGTGGAAGGTGAAGGGCCCATGACACTCAGGGGACAGGAGGGGCACGGATATTACCTTAGGGACCAGCTGGGGTGTGGGCACATCGAGGAGGTCACATAAGCGATTCCGCTGCCCTCTGACAACTGGGAGCTCAGCATCCCTGCACAGGAGAAGGAAGCTGTGAGCCCTCAAGCCATGGTCCTGCATATGCAGCTGCACAGCTTGTGGGCCTCCATGAGGGCCAGTTTGGAAAACATTCCACCCAGAAATGGGTGCCAGGTGAGCCCTGGACAAGACCAGAGCATCTGGCACTACCCATCACAAGGGCTTTCTTTTCAAGTTGTAGTTGAATTCATATACTGTTTCATTAAAAGAAAAAGTTTAGCAAAGCTGTGGCAAAACACTGAGCAAGGTTTTTTGGTGATAGTTGTTAAGTTCTTTGAAACTTAAAAAACAAGCTGAGTTAATGTGTCCAGTCACTCATCTCTGTCTTGACTCAATGTTTTTAAAAAACTGGAAAAAACTGCTAACTCACGTGGCGGCTCAGCTGCCCAGATGGCAGAGGTGGCAAGTGGGGCTGCTGAGGACTAGGCAGTAGCCCTCCTGGAACCTGTCATTAGGGCCCGGCCAAACAAGGGGACACATCACACCCTCAGCAGTTCCACAGCACTGCTACCTGCCACCCACTATACTGGGTCAGCACAACTGCACTTGTGTCTAGGCAGCAGGGTGGGGAACAACAGGGCTCAGCACCCACACACCTGACCCTGTGCTTGGCTCCTGTTGCCAAAAACAAGAGCACTACTGGTGTCTCTAGAGGAATGCATGTGTGTGCACACGGATCCTGTGGGCAGGTGACAGTGCACATGCGTATGGTGCCTGTATCCCAGCCCCACATGAGGCAGCTTGACAGTCACTGTCACTTTGCTGCTGTTCCCAGGCCCTCAGACCAGGATACCTTGAGATACATACACTACAGGCAGACTTTCCTGCCTGGTTCAGAAGTAGCACTGGGGAGGCCATGTACCTGCCTCCATGCTGCATCCACTCAGGGCCAATTCACTGTCACCAGACAAGATCAGCTGCTTCCCTGACTTCTGACACTGACATCACTATGGGTCAGGTATGGTCACCAGGGCCCAGATGTGACAGTTTTGGAATGAAGGGACACCTGCCTTCATAGTCCAGGCTGCCTGCCCCACACCTTCCAAGGAACTGCGCCTGTGGATTCCCTCCCTGCCAAACCCCAGCCCCTCCGGTCCACAGGTGAGGCAGTGAAGGGCAGAGCTGAGCTGGCTAGGGTTGAGATGTCCCCCTCTTCTCTCAGGGTTTAGGGAATCCAACAGACTCAGCAGAAGGGGTACAGCTGCTCAGGTCCCCCTTACCAGGCTGTGTCGCTGAGCACAGCCATGACCTCGTCCAGGACTTCAGCACTTAGCACGCCACTGTAGGTGAGCACCATCTCATACACCTGGCTTGCTGTGGCCTTCCGGATCTGGGCAGGGATAGCATGTCATTGGGAAGAAACAGTACAATCAGGGAGCCCTGGATCCTGTGGTAACCTCTTAAGAGGGCAGAGCTCATCTGAGGCCCTAAGCAGAAGAGACACTGGCTGGGACCTCTCTTAGGTAGACTCACAGTATTGGGCTCAGTGTGTGCTAGTATGAGTGGAGATGACGGTGGCACAGGTCAGAAAAGGAGGGTTTCATGGTACCCTCAGTGTTGTCACTGTTGTGAAGCAGCCACTGCTTTTCAAGCTGCTTCCCCCACCCCCAGGAATCTATTCCCAGTGCCCCAGGAAGGCTGACTTCAGGTTCAGCCACCCACCCTGAGAGCCATGCATCTTGAATCACTCTCACCTTAGAAAAGGTCACCCTGGGGCCATGTAGAGTTCTCCCAGCCAAAGGAAAATGGAGGTCCTAGCCGTCTGGGGTACAGGGCAACATCCTCAGTGGGACAAGCCCTAAGCCCCTTAGAGCTGTTCTGGGGTCCTAGATGCAATGTCAGTAGCACCTCCCAGCCCATAGCCGCCACCCTTGTTTGTGATAAGCCCACCTGCCCCAACATTCCTGACTTGCTTCTAGTCACACCTATGTGTACCATCTTTAGAGGCCTCTGTCTATAGGGACCAGTACTCACCACAGGGAATGGATGGCAGAGGAGCAGCATCAGCTGCAGAAGCACCTTCTTTCTCACATCACCATAGAACTGCACCATCCCACAGAGCCTGCAGAGGACATGTTGGGACATGAGGCCAGGCAGGCTGTGTTCAGCGCTCCCGAGACCATCAGCTAGATCAGGGCACGTGGAGATTAAGTGGGCATGGCACAGGATTCAGGGTGTGAGGACACCTCAGTGGGCCCAGCAACCACCTGCTTACCTGTGAGGTTGTCCTATCTGCAATTTTCCCCAGCCTTGGGGACCTATAGTGCAGTTAAGGTGTCTGGCCACTGGCTTCAGCTCACTATGACTATTGCAGACACACATGAAGCCCAGGCACTTAAAGCACTAGACTGGTGCCACCTATGGCTGCCCTGAGGAGCTGCCGAGTCCCTCCTGTGCAGACCCCACCAGGCCACTTAACACTCACACTGCAATGCTGGACCGAAGTTTCTGGACGTCTTTTGACTTCTTAATCTCTTCTTTACAGAGCGCAAGCAACTTTACACAGAACGGGTGGCTGGAAAGAAAGCACTGAGTTCTAGAGCACAGTACAGGGGAGCACGTGACAGTGGTGACATATGCTGCAGAGTGACCAAGGAGCCCCCCAGACACACTGAGCAGGAAACAGAGACAGGCTCCCTGACTCCAAGACAGATACAGCAAAGAACAGATGCCTATGTGTCTATAATTTTCCCCAACCCTAAGCAGGCTGGCCCTGGTACAGTCACAGTGCCCCAGTGACAGACTCCTAACAGAAGCTGCCAATGTCATGGCTCTGAGTAAAGACAACAAAGGCTCTTGTTGGAGCAGAAGAACACCTGAGTCCTACCCAGGCTGTCCACTCACACCTGCCCCAGGAGCTTGAACTGGTTGTTGTGCTCCAGGGTAGCATGGCTGTCCTTGGCCCAAGTGGTGGGCAGAGGTAGCCTTGACACCAGGTCCCCACTGCCACACACATGGGACTCTCCTGCCCTGACTCCCTCTCAACTGTCAGGCTGCTAAGGGCTACATTCACTCTGGTCCTGAGCCCATAAGAGGGCACAGCCATCCACTGCCTCCCTTGGTACACATGCTTAGTTTCCCCATCCTTTGGTCCCTGGCCATGCATGCCCCCATCAGGACCTTCAAGGCCTGGGCCACCATCATCTTCATCCACAGTAACATGCACTGAGCCCTGCACTGGGAGTCTACCTAAGAGGAGTCCCAGCCAGTGCCTCAACCACACTGTGGTGGCCCCATCATACTGGCTACACCCCATTTTCTGTCTCCAGAGGCCAGGGCCAGGCATAAAGAATGCATCCTGGCCTCTCACTCTCTCCCCTGCTACATCTCACAATAGTATCCAAAAGAGCCAGTGGTCCCTCAGCCCATCTACCACCAGCCCAGCCCCAGAGCTCTCCTTTTCCCTAGACCCTGGTGAGGGTTCATGCAGGAGCAGCAGCAGCAGTAGGCAGCACCATCACCAGCCTCAAGGGGCAAGCATAATTCCTGGGGCTAGAGCTGCTCTGTATGTGTGGATACCAGGGTTGGTAGAACCAAGGCCTGATCTGTCCACTCCCAGCTCAGAGCCAGCATCTGAAGGTGCTGTTAGGAGAGGTGGGGCGGGTTGCCCTCCCCGAAGAGCTGCAGCCAAGCACCATGAGAGTCCTCACTGAGGCATCACCTCACAGACACACAGCTCTGCACACATGTCCCAGGCATGCACACAGCACATGGTGGGGGTGGGGGCTGCACAGGATGTTCATACGTGCATATCAAAACCAAGGACTACAGGAAAGAAGTCCATTGCCATATCTGCCATCCAATGCAGGTTTGCAAACAAGAGCAAAATTTTCCTAAATGCTTCTGTTTGCAAACCAAACTGTTCACAAGCAAAAGGGTTCATGAATCGAGGTATTACTATACAGTACACAAAATAGTGAAAGTCAAAAAAAGTTTAAGTTCCAAGTCACCAGAAGCAATAAAACACAAAGTATAAGCAAAAAGCACTCCTAGAAATGGAGTGGGTCATTCGCTCCTGAGTCACTCCTGACCTTCTATGTGCCAAAAATTGAGCTTGAAAAGTCATAAAGCAAAAATTAACAAACTATAAAAAGAAATTTTTAGAAAGCTATATATTACAGCAACAGTTTCCTCACTGTCTTAGATCTTACTTTAAAATACATGTACATTTAAATGGAATGCTCAGCAGGCTAACACAGCATGCATGCGGTGACAGCATAACTCGCAGGGTGGCTGCCAGCACCATTCTCTCAAGGCAGGTACAGAGCCACAGCGCTGCATTAGCACTAGTTAAAATGGCTAACTTCAAGGTTGAGATTTAAAAGTTACCCATGGCTTCCAGCAAAGCTAGGGATCACCCTCCTGCCTGAAACAGCAGGACTCAGGAGACCAAGGCTGCAAGGGACACAGTGAGGACATACAGCTGAGGTAGCCCAATGCCCTAAGGCCAGGGAATGCAGCCTCCAGAGAACACGAAAGCCTATCCACTCCCCAACCAGGGAGGAAAGCTTGAAAGAAAATAGCAGCAAGCAGAGACCTTCGCAGAGCAAGAAAGTCAACCTGAGACCCAGCTCAAAAGCAGAAATGAGAAGGTAAGACTTTTCCCAGGGACTTTGGTGCCCCATACGCAGGATGATCACACCCACTAGGGAGTCAGGATGTCTGCACGCAGGAAAAGGAACAGGCCTTTATAGCAGCAAGGGAACAACAGCCACAATGGGGTCACTCACTCACCAAGCCAGCCCAGCACCGGCAGAGCATCCTCTTCCCACATAGCAGGCATAGACATACTGAGGCACGAGTCTCATCTATCCATGGTGGGTACAGGCTGTTCTAGCCCCTGCTGTCCTGCCCATAAAGCTGGCCAGGCCCTTCCCACAGCTCAGGCTCCAGGAGTAGCTGTGGAGAGCAGCTCCAGCTAGGAAGACACCTCACCTCCCAAGCTGCTCCAGCCCCACCAAGGGCAACCACTCAGGTTGCCATATGTAACCCTGAGCCTGGGCACTCTGGAAGCGTGTTCTGGATTCTGAACACCAGGTCTAAATGTTGTTTCTTTAAAGTGTGGGCTACTTGGCTGAACCCAACAGGGCAGGCCTTACTTCTCCTCCCTGGTGAAGATGTCGAAACAGCCGTTGGCCAGCATCTGATCCAGCATCTTCAGCAGTGACACAGACACTCTGTGGATAGAAAACGTATATTAGACTCCATCTCCTGGAGTGCACAGGGATGTGGGGATGACAGGCAGGATGGACAGAATCTATACAAGGTGGCCAAAAAATTCAGAGTGGGGTGTGTCCCCAGTCCAGGAGCTGAGGTCAGCCAGTTCTCACAGTGGCTTTTTTTTTTTTTTTTTTTTGGAACCAGGGATTGAACTCGGAACCCTGCACTTGCCAGGCAAGCACTTATTCTGCTGAGCTATCTCCCTGGCCCCACACAGTGGCTTCTGCTCTCAAGAGTGCTATGTTTGCCTGCTCAAGCCCTGGAAGCCTTCCCATAGCCAAGCTCCAGCTGCAAGTGCTGGCATATGGCTTAGAGTACGAAGGTGGCCCAAGGGCAAGCTGGAGAGGAAAAGTCAGAGCAGGCATGGTCCAGCAGCTCATAGCATGCAAGATGAGCTCTGCCCTGTCCTGCTGCCCAGGTGAACTCAGGTCACTGCTCCCTGGACCCCAGAGACCTGACAGTGACAGCCCCGCACACCAAGCCTCCCAGTCAGCCTGCTGGAGGTGCCACTCACCTGTCATTCAGGAGGTTGTCCTCAAAGACCTGCAAGAGGGTAACACTGAAGCTGCCCAGGGCCTGGGGGTCCTGCTGAATTCCCTTCATGTACTTGAAAAGGCTCTGGGTGGAGTGTTTGACCTGCAACACCAAGGGCCACATGTTCATGTCTGCTGAGCATGGGGAGTGGGGCTACAAGATCCAGAGTGATAGCAAGCTGCCCACAGTGTACATACTGGAACTCAATCCTTGGACAGTGGCACCCAGCTAAAAGCCCAGTGCACCATTCTCATGCCTCAACACAGTGGCTAGTGCCACTGGGTGTTATCAGCACCAGCACCGAGATCCCTGGCTCAGTCCCAGAATGCAGATGTACTCAGGCCCCCATGTGGGATCAGACACAGAACCAAGATTGGACCCAAGCATGGTCCTGGAAGAAGAGTACATGACCTGCCCGCCAGCATGGTGGGGGCTGAGCTGGACCTCGGGACATGTTGAGCCCACCCAGGAAGTAGAGACACACAGAGCAGAGGATGTGGTGGAGACCTGAAGAGCAGGAAATAGCAAGGCCCCAGGGCACACAGGGTTGCCACTCAGGCAACAGGAGATCCTTACTGCACCCTCTGCCCCTGCCCTAATCACTTCACCTTCCTTGGAGGATAAGTTTAGGTCAGCTGCTCCTTAACTTCAGGACAGGCAGCTAAAAGTATGACAAACATCACTGCAAACTTGGTGCAGATATGCACACCTTGCTTCAGGCAGCTCCTCCATGTGCAGACTCCAAAAGCCTCCAAAACATCAGCTATACTCATGGCAGAGCTGCCACTGGGGCCTGGGAACTGAAAGAGACTGAGCAAGTGCCACTCAGAACACCAGTTCACCCAAGCCAGCTTTGACTATGCCACTGTCCTCCAGCTCCGCAAGTAGAGTTCAGGTCACTAGGCCTCCCTGACCTCAGCCAAGGAGCTGGACCCACCCAAGAGCACATAAGAGACAGGCAGAGGGAAGATGGGCCCCCAGAAACAGACAGAAAGTACACAGGCCAACAGAAGAGACTCACTGTGGCCTCACAGGCCCAGCCCAGACCCCAGGAATGAGCCACCACCCTGGCCCCAGCCCCTTCCCAGCTGGGGGCCTCCTCACCGTGGACTCAGTCAGGCCACCAACAGAAACAGCCAGGCCCAGCAGCACGTGGTAGCGGTAGGTGGGCAGCCCCAGGAGCTGGGTGATGCGTGGGAATGCCTGGGAAGGTGCGTTCCAGTTTACAGTGGCCACATCGGACCTGCAAGAGAGCAGGTTCTTCATGGTCCACATAGGTGATGGGGGGCAGGGGAAGCCTCTGCGCATTAGTACCTGGGGAGCAGCGCTTCTAGTTCCCTGCGGTGGGGCACGTGGGGCACAGGGGAGCCGTCGCAGTACAGAAGCATGAGGAACACATGGGCAGCATGGGCACGGAACCGGTCGATCTTCTCGCTTGCCTGCTGGGCCATGCAGCACATGACTTGCTCACAGCTGTAAACCAGGGCAGCACTGTCAGTCCATGGCACACAAGGCCACATGGGCCCCTTACATGTACGTACCTCAGATAGGGCAATGGAGCCCCCAAGTTTAGCTGATGGGCCCTGCCCACCCTGCCTCCCTCTGCTGGGACCACACAACAGTACACCAACACTGACCAAGTCTCAGGGAGGAAGAGTGATAAAAACAATGACAGGTAGGTGACAGAGAAGGAGTCTGGGACAAGGAAGGACTGGGGCTAAGAAAGGAAGTGGCTGTGAAGAGAGTCAAGTCAGTCAAGTGACCATGGCCAGAAAGCTGTATCTCCACAAAGCCGCTCTGCTGATGGCGGAGCAGAAGGCCTTGGCAAAGTGGCACAGGAGGAACAGAGACCCAGAGCAAGGAACCCCTGGTCACTAAGCAAGTGATGATAGCTGTTCATCAGGAGTGGTCACAGCGTGGACCTGAGCCCAGCAGCACACTGGTCTTGTGCCTGAACTGGATATCCAGTGCTGGGGAAGGCTGCTAGCCTCATCCGAAGGGTACAGAACAGAAGAGGACTATCACACCCAGTGACTGTGGAGGTGAGGAGAGCTGATAGGATGGACTGGAAGGAGGGGCAGCCCTGCTGGGCACCTTGCTGGCCTTCATGAAACTCACATGTGGGCCTCGATCAGTGTGGGCTGCGTCCGTGCCAGCAGCAATGTCAGGTCCATTAGGCTGGTCATAGCGGCCTCGCGGACCCTGCAGGACCAGGAGATGCAAGCAGGTCAGTGTGCGGCAGCAATTTGGGCTCTGGGCCTACCACCCACCCAGGCCCAGTGAGCACAGGACCCACAGACAGCCATGCAGGCTCTTCCCTCAGAAGGAGGTCCTTGGACCACTGAGGCCTGATGGGGGTAGAAACAGGCAGAGGAGCTGCACAGGCCACACTCAGGCTGGGCTCTAAGAGACCAAGACACAGGGTGAGCTCCGGAGGTGAAGGGTCTCTGCTGCTCCCCTGCAAAAGGTCAGGAAACCCAGCATGGTACCACAGACCCTAGCAATGTGAAGTGTGCCCCCCCCCATCCACAGGAGGATTCAAGTGAAGAAAAAGGGCAATCCAAGCAGAACCTGCAACTGGCACATACACAACAGCCCCCACCCCACGAGAACCCCACAGACATGGGCAGAGCAGCTGCAACTGAGTACCACATCCTTCCAACCAGTACCTCCTCTCTAGGCAGATCCCACTTTTAGCTTAGGTTAAAGAAGCAAATTGTTGGGAATCTGAAATGGGACCAGCACACGCAGGCCTCACTCCACAGCAAAAGCAACACTTTGGTTTGAAAATGGGTGCTGTGCACCATGATCAGAAGGAGGCATAAAGCATCAGTAGCAGGGCCCTGCCTTACCCAAACCCTGGACAGGGTCTGTCCTAGGTTCCTACTGTGAGGACCAGGATCATTTGGGGGGTCAGATGCAGGCTGATCTCAGGACCATGCCCAGGGTCAAACATGAGTGAGCTGACTGCCTGCCTGGAAAAGCCTCCAAGGACAGACTTTAAGACAACAGTGTGGGCTCTGGTCCCAGGGGCAGGTACAGGCATGGGCCCTGCAGCTTGGGGAATGCTGAGCAGTACCACATTCCACTAACTCCAGAGGACTGTCCAGTAATTACTAGAGCACTTACCTTTAATACATGCTGGGGGATAGGGAGCCACCAGGTATACCTGCAAGTGAGCTGGTAGGGTAAGCCGCAGAACATGCCAGAGTGAATGGGGGTGTCCCAGGCAGCATGCCAGGGGGTGTAGGGGAAGCCTGGGAAGCACACAGGGTCTAGCTGCAAAGTGTGCTGGGAACATGGCAAAGAATAGTACACACATCTTCCTTGCTGCACAGCAAGTCCTGAGCCGTGAGGCAGGAGAAGCTATGGACAGCAACGTGTCTGTGATGTGTGTGGCAGGAAGAAACACTGAGACTGACCCTGAGCGCTTAGCTCCATCAGCCCCCACAAGAACTGGGAAGGCCACACCCCAGAAGTCAGATACCCCCAGGGGACCAAGCCATACTCCAGGACAAGGCAGGCCCTGTGGTCATAAGCTGAAGCCCAGCCCAACAGATGGAAAAAACCACACAACTCAAGCCCCACAGTTTAAATCAAGAATCAAGATCAGAAGTTACAAAGGACACTAAAAAAGTTAAAATAAAAGAGAAAATTAAAAAGAGAACCACAAATGACATGGACACTGTAATAAATGTACAAAGTACTTAAAACAACCATATTTAAGAAAATGACTATACTGGAGCCAGGGAGATGGCTCAGTGGAATAATCCCCTGAGTTCAATCCCCAGTTCTGCAAAATTAGAAAAAAGACTATACTGAAGAAAAAATAAATAAAAACCACAAATTTCTGAAAGAATTGAGTCTCTACAGAGTCCAACGTTAAACCACACAAGGCTGGAAGTTAAGTGCTCACTGAAGCGCCCTGCGCTGCACAGAGGTGGCCTGAGGAGTTGACCCGAGTTGGAATCACATGCAGGAACCAGGGCAGCACTGGTCATTTAGGTCTCAAGGAGCAAAGGGCTCCCAGAGAAACCACCCTAGCTCTGCATGGACCCATGCCATCTGCCATGTCCACAGCAGACAGAGTTCATGCTCTGCATCCAGCAGGTGACCACAGGTTCCACCACAGAACATGGAGAACAGAACACAAGGAGAAGAGGACGGCAGCCCCTTCTCATGGGAAGACACCTAGACAGTGTAGGCCACCCCTGCAGACTTGTCCAGTGACAAGAAAACTCTAGAGCTAGGCTGAAGGAGGTAGCTCCTCGTACAAGGCAACACTGAAGGCCAGACCAGACAGCAGTCCAGGGCAACACTCTGTCACAGGGCCACAGCCATATGGCAGGCCTGTCCCCTGTTCCCACCACCCTGGAAGGACCCAGAACTCTGAGGGGCAGGGTGGCCACAGGAAGGCAGGCCTTTTGTGCACACAAGCCCTTCCATCCACTCTATCCCCCAAGGGAGAGCAGATGGTAAAGACAAAGTGAATTGAAAACTGTATGAAGACCTCAATAGCAGAAGGCCAGAAGAGTCAGTATGTTAAACAGAGATCAAAGGTGAGAAAAAAGAAATTCAAAATGCAGCTTCAGGACTGACACATGGCAACTATGACATGTCCAGAGTGGGAAAGGCCACCCATCAGGCATCTAACCCTGGAGGACAAGGGGCCACACACCCAAGATGAGAGGAGGGGTGAGGTGAAGGGCCATGTGCAGAGGTAACAAAGGGTCAGGCGTCCAAGGCGAGGAGGTGAACAAAGTGTCTAGGAATGCAGAAGAAAGGTCAGTCAGGCGCCCTGGCCTGGAGGAGAAGAGGCAGCCATCTAGACATCCAGGAAGGGAGATGATGGGGACAGAAAGGAAGACCCAAACACCCACATGTCTGGGGGCAGGCTCACTCCTTTTGAGCCCAGATCACCAGCAGATAGCTTCTTCCCAATGTTAACAAAATACTTTCCAACCCACACTGTTGCCCACAGTCCACCTTCTGCCATCCCCGAGACCATCAACAGGAGACACTGAACAGAGCGTCCCTCCTGGGATGCTCCTGCTCACTCAGAACAGGCCCGGGTGGCAAGAAGACAACCCCTCATGGGAAGAGAAACTTGGGGACCCTGGGGGCTGAAGGCGTCAGGACAGATAAAAGCATAGTGTACAGCTGACAGCTCAGGATTCTTCCAAACAAACAGGCCCATAAAAGGTCCCTTCTCATGTAGGTCCTGGCTCCAGGCAGAAGCCAAGATGAGGGGTGGCCGAGCCTGGATCGTGGCTCTTCACACCAATTCTTCCTGGAAGCCACAAACCCTTCCCAAGATGCTCTGCTTCCAATCCTCCCAGGTTTCACCAGGGATGGGCACTGCTGCACAGAGAGAGGCACAAGAGCCCCAGCTTCAACTTCCCCTCAAGACTCACAACCCCAAGCTCTGCAGTTTCCTCTCAGTGGAGAAGAGTATCCATGAGTGACAGGAGCAGGAGGCCCCAAAGGTACTGCAGCCCTGAGAATGGGAAAATGGGCCCAGCAGAAGGGGAAAGGGAAGGACCTCACCCCTGGATGTTCATCCCTTTGACATCTGTGCCTAACACTGGTGTCACAGCATGAAGCCTCTCAGGGAAGCTCGGTACAGAGACCACAACAGCAAATGCTACCTTACCAGGCCCCCACGTCACCCCTGCTGTCTGTAGTGTAGTCTCCCATGCAGCCCAGCAGCGTGGTGTACACCTGGGCAACATTCTGTCTGCATACAGCTTCATCTGGGGCAGCTTCTGCCTTCACACCCACAGTCTGGCAGATCCTGAAATGGAAATGAGTGAAAGCAAATCAACACATCAGAGCCTACCCTTCACACCTCAGCGGACTGGTGCAGTTTCCTGAGAGGAGCTCCTAGGAGCTCAGCACAGATCTGCAGCACCGCCAAGACAGTCCCCAGCTCCCAGGTCACATCAGACTCCATGTCCTCTTAGCCTGAAGCCAACCAAGGAGTTAATGCCAGGCAGCAGGAGGATGCATGATCCTCCATACCCAAGGCACAGAGACTGCTTCCTCTTTGCCAGCCTCCAGGGAGGGACATTGTCATTTAGTACTGACATTTCTATCATCATTACTACTGATGCTGGGGTGCCCCCACAGCCTGGTCTGAGGTGCACCGAGCCCTGAGGACTCTGGTCTGGTCTGCCTGAGCATGAGATGAGGCTTCACAATCCTCTGAAGCTCTCAAAGCAGTTCCTATGTGAAGATGCAGCCACTCAACAGATTTAAAGTTTCTCTTAACTGGATACCAAGCTTGGAAATGCTCCCTCTGAGACTGGGGAGAGGGGGACCAGGGGCAGAAGTTCTGGGAACAGGTGGCACCTCCTGGGTACCCTTACCTGGAGATGGCCCTCAAGCTGTCCCTCCTAGCCTCGGAGAAGGCCAAGTCTTTTGGGGAGGTGCGGGTGACCGCACTCAGACCATCCAGGATCTGAGGGTAACAAGAGTGCATCAGCTATGGAAGGAATGTGACTCAACAGAGTGTGGCCCTGGGCTGGGACACAGCAGGAGCCATGGCTTGATGGGTAGGCAGCTTGTGGCACAATATGGTAAGGAAGGGTGCCCAGCCTTCCCTACTGTTCAGCCCAGCCCCAGCCTCACACATCCCAGCCCCAGCCTCACACATCCCAGCAGCTCCTGTGCCCACAACTCAGCACAGGCCTCAGCATAGGCAGGAGCACATGGAGCCACTCCTGGGTCTGAACCACACCAGCAGCCATCACTGTTCTATTCACTTCTGTGTTCACGTAAGCAACATCTCTAAGGCCAGCTGCATGTTGTTGGCCTGTCAGAGGAACCTGGGTGGTAGCTCAGCCAAGCAGCACCACACAGAGCCCTTCCTTCCCATTCAAGGAGGGAGTCCCAGGTCACAGAGGAGAGCATGGCAGAGCTGGCTCTCACCACATCCAGGCTGGCGCAGGGACGCCTGGCAGTGGGATCAGTGTGGCTGAGCCTGGTATTTCTACTGGGAGAAGACAGTGCAAGTATTTTTGTTTTTTTCCCAGTAACAGGGATCAAACTCAGGACCTTGCACTTGTCAAGCACTTATTCTACAGAGCTATCTATCTCTCCAGCCCCAAGTGCAAGTGTTTTATCAGACTAAGGCTAATAGGATAGGAGAGCCATAAGCTTTCCAAGGCCCCTGCACATGGCTCATCCCTTGGATGCATGTGTGACCATTCAGACAAAAGATGGCTAAGGACAGGCCCATTCACAAGGCCAGGGAGGAGTCACAGCAAGGGGCCAGGTGAGGTACCCAGTGAACCGAACCCAGGAGGTCCAAGGACCCTGCCTGGCATACATGCAGGCCAGTGTTATGCCCTGTAGCTGCTCCTCTAGGCTGCCCTTGCCTTGGTGTCCAGGAAAAACCTGAGCAAGGAGAGCCCTGGATACTAGGGCAGAGACGCACAACCAACTGTCTGCACCACACAGAGCTGGCCCCCACCTGGCCACAGCCAGGCTGGGGCACAAGCTTGGGGCAATGTGCTCTCACCAAGGTTGAGCAGCTCCTGACAGCTCTACCCCACCCGCACCTGAGCACAGTGCTCCAACCAGTCTACCTGGCTGCACACTCAGGAGCAGACCAGCTCTCCACTCTGCCCTCCACAGACACCACACACACCTGGCGAGTCCCCTCGCCACCCCCCATCCTTACCTGACGGAGCCGGCCTCGAAGGAGGAAGTCGGGCAGGGCGCCTAGGGCCGATGCAAAGCCGCAGCGAACCATCTCCTCTGGGCTCTGGAGCTCGACAAGGTACCTTGGGATGAGTACCTCTACAGAGAAGGAGTGGGCATGAGGGAGGGACCTGTGGTCTTAGCCAGCACTGGACACACAAGCAGGCCAGTGCTTATGAAACAGTCATGCCTTCAAGGTGATGCCCATGAGATATACCAAGAAATTTCTACAAGATCTGTTAAGGCTTTCATGAGGTTTTACCCATTGTCTCCTTCTTGGGAAAATGAACAAAAGGTTCCCTGGCTAGACAGAGCTGCTGCTTCACGCTGACCCTCAGTACTCTGGGACAGGGATATGAGTGTAGGCCAGGGTGGGCCAGAAAGAGGGCGGAGCAGTGAGCCAGCATTGAAAGCAGAGGCCAAGGACATGGCAGCTCCTTGAAGAAAGGTCAGTGGTGAGCAAAAAGAAGAGGCTGGAAAGAGGAACAGTGACTGTGGGCATGCAGCACAGAGCTAGCGAGAGAATGCCACCTACAGCAGGCCATGGGCTTTCTCAGACAGACACAGCACAGAGAGATGCAGAAAGGCCATGTCCAGCAGGGATCCCACTTGTAAGAAACTCCAACATCCTGCACCACCATGCAGCTGCACAAGAAGGCTCCTATGAGGCATGCAGGCAAAGCAGGAGTGTGCCCTGTGTCCTCAGTGTTGGGGGACAAAACATGATCTTACTAGTCCATTCTTTTAAAAAAGTAAATAAAGAGTATGTAAAATCACCTCCAAAAAGCAAAAGCAATAGTTAAAATACATTAATGTATACTGTGTCAGAATTCAAAGTCTAGATTTGTATTTTTGCAGGATCACAGAAAGTATTCATACTACTACACGATTTCTTATATGTTTATAATTTTAGGGTTTCGAATACATTTGACGTGCTTATAATGCAAGTCCTATAATTTAATAAAGAGGTATACAATAGGCCAACCGAGCATGAGAATATATTTTTAGTCTAACAAACAGCAGCTGTGCACTTGCTCCTACAGACAGCACCGACGTCACCCAGAAATCAACTCCACATCAGCACAAGGTGGATCCAGGCACACACTGTACATGGCACCCCCCGTGGGGAGGACCAACCACACCTCCCACCTGCGCTCAGGGAGGATGGTGAACGTCTACACCTGCACAGGGGAGAAAACACCTCCTCTAACCTGGCAGAAGGGAAAAAAAGAGCACTGTGCCCTGACCCACGCTGAACACAGAAACCAGGTGTCACCAGCACATGAAGATGAGACTCATGAGGGGTTACTGCGTGGACAGGGCCACAAAGAGGGCATTCAGTGCACGGGGACCTGTCATAGGCTGTCAGGGGAGTGGCCAGCAGTGTGAGAGATCAGCACTGTAACAGACCACGAAGCTGAGAGCAGCAGCACCAAGAAACCACCACAGGCAGACACAGAGCCAACAGATGGAAGTGTGAAAAAGGAGGCTGAGGAGACAAGCATGAAAGAACATGGAAGACAGGTAAGGCGCTCCAAATGCATAAAAGGAATCTTCTCAGAAGAAAATTGGGGATGAGTTTACTAATGAAGGCAGTTAACGAAAGTGCAGAAGCCATCAGCCCACTGTATCCTGGCATGGTGATCTGGTACATCTGCCTGGCACCCACAGGGACCCATGGGAACACAGTATGACTGGCCCTCCTGCCACTCAGCCAGCACTGGGTGTGTTAGGGCCTCCAGATCATGGCCAAGTCCACTCCCTAGCTCAGCCCTCACTTCCCAGGTCCCATCCCCTGTGACCAGCACCATGGCCACTCACCCTGGATGGTGGGACTGGCCTCCCGGGGCTCCTTCTGGTAGTATTCGTTGCAGACAGCAGCCAGAGCTGACACAGCCGTGTCCTAAAACAGAGGACATGAGAGCACAAGGGTCTGCTGTTATGCTGGAGAAACACACAGAACCAAGTCACATCCCGCCCAGCATGTCTGCTTGGATATGCAGACCACAGTTCTCTGCAGCAGCACACAACAGCTTGGCTCTCTCCTCCACATGGCAGGAGTCCAGCCTCTACCCTGGAGCCCTTCTTGGTAGAAGCAGCAATGCAGTATAACATGCACTGTTTAAGGATGTGAGAGCTCAAGGTCACACTCCTGTGGCATGATCAGAGGACAGCAGTGTCCAGTGAGTGTTAAGGACAGGAGCAGGTGGTGGGTGAGGAAGACCAAGCCACACAGTTCTGAACCCAGTTCTGAAGCCACCAGAGTGGGTGATGCTGTGCTGTGGGAGCAGGAGCTGAAGGCGGCATCTCCTTGGATCCCCAAATACACCATCAAGGAGGACCCTGCCTCTCAACTCCAGCCCCCATGCCCATGGCCACACACTGTAACTTGGGAAGTGCAGGTTCTTCCTCCTGCCTCCCAGGGCCAGGACAGCCCTACAGAGACCCAGTGGGACCCTTGTCCAGGTAGGCATAACACCATGATGTCACTTGTGGTATGAGTCAATCACAGGTATTTTTACAAAAAAAACACAAAGACACTGGTCACAAGGTACTCAAATCCAACTAGCAAGGATAATGAAGTGACTAGGGGAAAAAAGCCGGCTCTGGAAACAGGTGGATCTCAAGTCTGAGTGTAGCCTGGGCAACTCAGTGAAACGCTCTCCTCAAAATAAAGTATGTAAAATGGGCTGGACGAAAATAATACCAGGCCCTAGGTTCAATCATTAGGACCAAACAGAAAAAAGAAAAGGAACAAACAAAACAAGAAAGTGAAAAACAGCCCACTGGCCCAGAGGCATAGGACAATAGAGGATGCGCCTGTTCCTGGTATCACCCTCTCCAGCACCAGTAACCCAGCTTAATGCCATGGAAGGAGCTGAGCTCATGGCTTGCCCAGCCCCAAGAAATGAGCTCTTTCTGGCCTTCACACAGGAGCATTTTAAATGGATGTCAGCTCCAAACTGGAGCACCCCAAAATCAGACCCTGCCTGAGCAGGTATCTACCTCATTGTGGAGGAAAGTGTTTTTAAAGTGAATGTAATCCTGAAGCCAGAAGTAACAAAAGCAAAGGTAGGCATTCTGGGCCGCCACAGCCACCCTAGTTCCTGGTTTTGAGTTGTGTGGACAGCTGCATCTCAATATGGTGATGGGGCTTTGTGGGCTGTCCAGTTGGTGCTGAGGTAGGGATGTGCATGCCCTCCAACATCACTCCCTACTCTACGCACCTTGATCTGCTGTCTGGACTGGCTTGAGACGAGGTGGAGGTTTCTCAGCGTGTCATCTATCAGCCACTGCCAGCCATCTATCGAGAAGACACAGACTCTGCTCACCCAGCTCGGCGGGCTCACCAGCTGGGTCTTCACAGCAGGCTTGGGTGAAGCTGAGAAACCCTGTCGAGTGGGTATGGGAGCACCAGCACAGGGACAGTTCCCAGGGTCAAGGCTTCTGTGGAGCGAGGCTGCCCACGGCAACACCAGGCCCAAACCAAAGGTCTCAGCATGGAGCTCTGGTCACATGCTGCTCTTTAATTACCGCCGAGAGAGAGCTTCCAGGCTCCCTTAGGCTCCCATCCCCACCAACAGAAGCCCAAAGATTCAACTGCACTCTATCTCACAACAGAGCTGGCAACAAGTGCTCAGTCTGTACAGCTAAATGAAAAATGAGTACCTGGAGGCAGTGGATGGGCAGGCCTTGGGAGAGGACAGAGGCCCTGCGGGTGCCAGCTCTGACCACTGAGCCATGAAGGCCTGCCTCCAGCACCTCATCTGTCTGCTAGGAGAGACTGACCAAGGAGGCCCAGCCAGGGGCAGCATGACAATGGACAGCCCCAACCATGAGCACTGAGGAACATCCAGGACTGGGGCTCCAGAGGCAGCAGGAACATATAGCAGGTCACATGATGAACCATCCCACATGGTGCCCCATCCTGCCTGGCCTTCCACTCCACCCCAGAAGCTTGTTTTCTACACTAAGACTGGAAGCTACTGCGGAGAAACTGCTGCCATGGTGCCCTGGAGAACGAAGCACTTACCGATGACAGGTTCACCTTTGAAGGGCATTCTGGAAAGTGACAGGTTCTCTATCAGGACACACACTAGGAAAAAGGGGAAATATATCACTGTCCCCAGAGTGCCTCCCAGCACTGTGACATCCCCGGGCCTGTGGCCACACACAGCAGCAGCATGTTCCTGCACCTCGCGGCTCACTGCCCACCCACAGGCAACATCAGTCACTTCTCAGCAGGACAGCTGCATCATGCTCAGGCCCAGCCAGACACAGATGCCAGGGTGCTGAAGAGACCCATGTACCAGAGAGCCCTGCTATAGTGTATCTCTACGAGCCACAGTACTACTGGAGCTGACTCAGGCCCTGGAACACATGCCTTAGATGGCCACAAAGGTCAGGCCTTGGACAAGCCACCTACCACCTCCTGTACAGTGACAGAAGCCATGGAAAACCACCTACCACCACCTGCAACTACATGTTTCTGTCACAGGCAACTACTGGCAACCCACAACTGGGCAGGTGGGTGTCAGGGTTTGGAGGTGGCTGGTGGGCAAGGGATATCACGGTCTGCGAAGAAGAGCAGTGGGTATCCAGGTTCCATGATGGAGGCAGGGGATGCCCAGGGTCATGGGCAGAAGGCAAGTGGACATCTGGGATTCTGGGCAAAGGCAGTGCCAGCCCCTTGTGTGAGAAGCACAGCAGTGAAGCAAACAACTCTCAAGCTCAGCCCCTGAATAGCTGGGCTAGGGAGTGATGTGTACTGTCACCAGGAATTAAAGAAGTGACTGCCAGGCCAGTCTTGTGGCAAAAGCTCCCAGAATGCATTCTGAAGGAGGAAGCCCTCAGGAGAGAGAGTGGTGGGGAGTCTGACAGAACCCAAAGCCACAGCTTGGAGCAGGACTGTCCCTGACCTCCAACCTCTCCCCAGCCTTCCTCAGGGCTGTGGTCCAGAGATGCCCACATCTACCCTGCCTTCTACCTAAAGAGCATCATGTGCCAGTAAATAAAACACATGGAGGGCCAGAGTCTTTATGGTAACAGAGCCTTTGCCAGTCAAGTGGGCTGGCCAGGGTGTGAACCAGGACCCAGTGCTCACAGCGGCAAAGGCACTCTCGGGCCCAGAAGCCAGTTCAGGGCAAGCTGGTGTGGGCTACACACATGTACCACACCACTCTTCCCCTACAACACATGACAGCAAGTGCTGCCTTGGCCCCTTCCCTAATGCCACCCAGAATTATCCTGCTGAGATCCTTCATGCCACAGTTCCTTAGGCTCCCATACCCCCTGCCCATAGGACTGGTCCAGGATGCTGACAGCCACTGTCCACCAGCTCAAGCCATGCAGGGAGCCAGATGGCACCCTGGGAGTAACACCAACCCCCTTGGCTGCTCATGGCCACATGCTCCGAGCTGGCAGGAAAGGAGAAACCACTGATGAAATCGGCAGCTTGCACAGCACACGTTTCTCTAGCCCTCACTCTATTCTTATCATCGACACAACCAAAGGAATATTTCACATGCCCTTTTCAACAGATGTGTGGTGTTCTATAACTTAGAAAGCAATGAATTCAATACTTTTAATTTTTGAAAATCATTCATTCATTCATTCATTTAGTACAGGGTCTCACTATGCAGCTTGGATGCACAGTGATCTATCCTCCTGTCTCAGCCTCCCCAGCACTGGGATTACCAAACCTGGTTTTGGTGGCCAGCACAGCAGCATGGCATGCAGTACTGGGGATCAAACTAAGGTCCTTGCACTTGCCAGGCAGGTGCTTAGACCACTGAGCTATCTTCCTGGCCCCTCAACATTTCTTCTGATAGACCAAACTTCCCATTTTTGTCACTGCACACAAGAGGCTGTAAGCACTATGTGGACCATATGCCATCAGTTTTGGGGTACAGGTCCCTATGAGTCATAACCAATATTGAAGATGCAAGAGGAAACTGCAGCCTTCTGTGTCCCTAGTGCCCACAGCCACAGGAAGGGGCTTCTTGCCATCCTCCTGCCCCTGCCAGGGGGCTGCCCATCTCCAAACTGCTAGGGCTCACTCCTACATACAGATCTTCATCCCTGGTTTGTTCCTTTTATAGTAACAGCTTTTTACTGACAATTTGAAGTCTTTCAACAGCAGTACCAATCCAGCTTAATAACTTTACATGTGGCAAGTTGTCCCACCTCCAGGCATGTGTATCTTTTCTTCTGCTTCTGGCTGTGGACCACTGTTAACTCTGTTACAGCATGAGCCAAAAGCCACAAACACAACAGAATGCCCTCAAGACTGAGGTCTGACTAGGATGGGGCACTGGGCCTGCCATTTACGGAGGGCTAAAAACACCAGCAGCAGTACTTCATACCCACAAAGCCAGGGATGGGCACCACACCCTTATATGTATGTATTTTTATGCCGATTTGAAATTTTTCTGTAAGGAATAATGTCCCCCAAACTGCCTCTGAAGATGTTAGTATTTCTCATACTTGAGTTCTCAGCAGATCACAATGCAGTGGCAGCTCTGTGTGGCAGGAACAAAGCTCCCTCTTTATGTGTTCCCTTGCTCCCCAAGTGACACTGCCACCCAGCCTGGAGATGCTTCCTGGATCTGCTCTTCCAGCCTGCTACCTGCTCCTAGAAAAACAGCATGCTGTCATGAATGAAATAGTCTTATAGTGTGTTTTAAGGGGTAGAAAATGCAGAGCCCTAATTTAAATTTCTTTTCTTCGAATTTTGACATGCATGTGAACTTTAATGTATTTTATCAAGATAACAAGGGTGTGGGGAGAGCACAAAAGATGTTCAGGATGGCAAATAACTTGTTCTGCAAGACAAGCAAACATTCTAATAGATGAACAATCTCTCACAATTTGAGTAGTAAATGATGCCAAATATCACATGGCCACAACTGAAGCCATGGTTCCCTTCCCTGCTTCTGTCTCTCTTTCTCTGTGTCTGCCTGCCTGCCTGCCTATCTCTATCTCTCTCTCTCTGCCTCTCTCATCTCTCTCTCTCTGCCTCTCTCTCTCTCTCTCTCTCTGCAGGATTATAGGTGATCCTTTCCTAATAGCAAGAGGCCATGGAGGAGGTATCATCTGCACAGGAGGAAGACAAAAAGATGGAGGAATCCTTGGCTTCTAATGAAATTAGAGAGGTATAAAATGTGGGAAACAAGTGAAAAATTTTGTAGAGAAGCAACACCCAGATAAGGCTATAGCAGTGCAATGCCACATTGCTGAAAAATCCTCAAAAGGAGGCAACAGCAAGTGTCACTGGACAAGTTCCTTATTACAGTTGCATGAAAAAAAGGTCCCATTGAGGCAGAAGATAGCAGTGATACCTTTAGTGACAGGGCAAGTTGTCCTACACAATAACCCTCCTCTCTCATCTCCCTTACACTAGGAAAGTTTTCAAAGGTAAGTGCAGGTTAATGTGTTTTTCTTTATATTTTGTATTTTCTTTATTATATTACAATGTTACAGTCACTTTTATATGAATATTTTTGTGGGTTGTGGAACGAATCATATGAGTTTCCATTATTTCTTTCTTTTTTTTTTGCAGTACCGGGGATTGAACTCAGGACTCTGTGCTTGCCAGGCAGGCACTTTTCTATCAAGGTACCTCCCCGAGTCCTCCATTATTTATTATGGAGAAATTCACAGTGATATACAAGTGCTTCAGATTACAAGCGTGTTTCTGGCAGCAATTATCTCACAAACCAAGGTTTTATCACACATATCATACTCATAGGGAGGCACCACCATAGGCCTATTCTAATAGCTATGATCTCAACAGTGACAAAGCCGAACACCAAACCTTAGTGAGGACTTAGAGACAGTACCGTTCACAGTGGTGCATCAGGTGTGGGACAGCAATGGCTACTCAGGACACACTTGTCCTGAGTAGGACAAAAGGGAGGAACTAGGTCCACATAAACCTGTACACAGCTGCCTTGGCACCCTTACTGCCAACCGCAAAGCACCAACAGGCTGACGGTAGGTGGTCATTCGCACTATGTGATAAAAGAAAAACACCAAGGTCCTATGCTCATGGAAAGCACATCTCTTGTACCACTGCAGGAGTCCACCTGTACAGATCTAGGAACAACAGCCAAAGAGAGGGCAGAGGAGCAGCTGCTGGGACAAGGAGGGGGGCCAGGGCTGGTATCTCTGACACAAATGAACACAAGACCTAAGGCTGTGCTGCTCCAGTGTGCCTGCTCCAGTCATGTGGGAGCTTGGGAGACTGAGGAAGACCAGCAGTGCAGTCAGACAGGTGCCATCATAGTCACAGTGTGGCTGTGACACCATGTTGTCATGAACGGGAAGCTAAACCAAAGACAGAGTTCTGACCTTAACTAGGTAAGCTCCTGTGAGTCTACAGCTATTCAAAATAAAGAAAATAAATTTTTTTAAAGGGAGATAGCTCAGTAGAATAAGTGCTTGCCTGGCAAGCGCAGGGTTCTGAGTTCAAACCCTGTAAAAATAAATAAATAAAGTAATGGAGAGGTAATTCCAATCAACCTTCCATGTAAGACATTTTTTAATGAAGGAACCTGTGCCTGCAGTCCCTGGAGCTCACAGGACAGATGCAGCCTGGGTGGCTGCCACATCCCTGTGCCCCTGCTGGCCCAGAGGCGTCCAGAGCATGACTACGCATCAGAGGGCCAGAGAGCTCTCCTGTGGCTTGTGTCATTGACAGAAATGTCCAGATTGGGGCAGATGTAACCAGGATACCAACTCCCAGAGGTATGTATGCTGCTGGAGTGTGGCATGTGACAAATAAGCAAGGATTTCAAACCACGCTCAGCATGTTCAACAGAGCACAGGAGATGGCTGAAAACTACAACAAGGATATGGAAGCCAGAAAAGAAAAACAAGTAAGGGCTGGCCAAATAGTTCAGTAGACTGGAGGTTTGATCTCATTTGATCCCCATGCCTGCCTGGCAGCCCCGCCTCCTGGGGCATACTGAAACAGCAACTGAGACTGGGCATGGTAGCAACCACGCCAGCTCTTGGGAGGCTGTAAACAGGCACATCACTATGGTCTGATCTAGTAGTGAGACCCTGAACACCCTATAGACCCTTCCCTAAAACACACACACACACACACACACACACACACACACACACACACACACAAGGCAAATGAAGTTCTAAAAGATTAAAAGTACCAAATTTAGAATTTGATAAATGGGATGGAGGGAAAGGACTCTTTAGCTTTGTTTTTGCTAAAGACAGGATTTTGCTAAACTGTCCAGCTGGGCTTGAAGTCGTGATACTCTGCCTTAGCCTCCTGAAAGAGGAAGATGTGATGGATGGATGGATGGGTTTAGAAGCAGGTCAGAGACAGCTGAAGAGAGAATTAATGACAACAGAACCCAGATCAGAAGAAAAATCCAGACTGAACAGAGACACAGAGCAGGGAGTAATGTGAAATACGCCCATGAGAGCCACCAGCATGGAAGACAGGTGTGGAAAGGAGGCAATGGAAGAGGAGGATGTGACAGAAGGGCTAGGAATGTCCCTCAAGTGACCAAAATATCTCTAAACAACTACAGATTCCAGATCCATCATGACCCACCAGAGACTTCAATAAGACAAGGATATGAAAACTCATCCTGTGTAACACATGATACAACCACTAAAAACCAGATAAAGACCAGCTTTCAAAAGAAAACAGACTCCCAACAGAGCATTAAGCACACCAGCAGCCACTTCTCAACACAACAGGAAACAAGCTTGGGCCAGCAGACACTGCCTTGCAAGGGTCAGAACAAGCAAGCAAATGTAGACAAAGCTCCAGCCACAGAGGGCCCTGCTGGTAAAGGTGGAGCAAAGTGCTGGTGGCAGAGGCTACAGATTCCATGTAGCATCTGTCCTTCAGGTAATGCCCAGCAGTGCTCCCAACACATCCCACCCAGGGAGCTCCCTAGCAGAGTGGGATAAACAGAGAGCAGAGAAGGGCAGGCCCATGGTGCCCATTCTCAGGGCAAATGCCTCAGGCCTGGAGGCCAGAAGATGCCATACCTCAGTGCCAGTAAAGGCACCTTTTGTAAATCTCTGGGCTCTGGTCCTTAGGTAAGCTGGTAGAGACCATTCCTGGCAGGCAGAGGGTGCAGCAAGCATGGAGGATAGTGGGTGGCCACTGCCTCGTCTGGCACAGACACTGCATCCCTGGATGGCTGCGTGGGCTCTGGGAAGTTGTACAGTGGGCAAAGCCATACACAGCAACCCCTGTGTACTGTACTTGGCCATGAGCACACATGTGTCTACCACCACTGCCTGCCCTGAGACAGTGACCAGCTGGTTGGTAAGGAGCAATTGGCAATGCCATGTAGTAGAGCCCAATGCACACATGGCACATACCACAGTGACAGGAGCCACAAGGATACAAGAGATGCTTATCTCATGCTATGGAAGCTAGTGCTGCATCAGGTAGAGAGAGCAGACTTTAAAACAGTTACACAGGGGCTGGGGAGATGGCTCAGTAGAATAAGTGCTTCCCTGGCAAGCTCAAGGGCCTGAGTTCAATCCCCAGTTCCACACCAAAAAAAAAAAACAGTTACACAATCTGGCCCCAGCTTGGTGAAACAGGTTCATGAAAAGAAAGATCAATGCAAAATTCCTGTGAGAAGAGCACATAGGAAGGTTAGGTGAAGGTCAGAGGATGGCACCTAGCTCCTTCCTCACAGCTCAGCTCAGCTCAGGGGGTACAGTTCCCATTATATGCAGAAAGAGCAGAGTATCTGACCTATGTCACGCACTCTCATAAGAAGCTATGAGGCTGGTGCCCCAAGACCCCTGAGAGAAGGTGATCGAGGCCACCATGAGCTGATCTGAAGGTGACACCTGCCAATTATGGCCATGTCACACACCAAGCCACATGCCTATCCTGGCCAGGGAACAAGCTGTAGGGCTATAATCCCAGCGCCAGCTGACACAGGTTGGTGGAGTTCTCAGTTTTCAGAACATTCACAGACCAGGCAGGATGGAAAGTGAGGGGAGGGACACAGGAGTGTCACCCAACCCTAGCCCCTCCACTAGGGCCCCCTTGAACCTGAGCCTATTCACCCATACTCAGACCAGGGACTGTGGTGAGTCTGTACTCCAGCCCACCTACAACTCATTGTCACATGGATGAGTTGTGAGCTGGCCACAGTGTGAGCTGGGCCAGCCCCACCAGCACGGCAGGGCATCGAGAGCACAGGGAAGCCCAGCCGTCCAACAGTTGGGCTGCAGAGTCCTGTAGGCACCTTGGGAGCATCCCTGAGAAACCTATGCATTCCCAGTTTCTAGCAGGAACAACTGAACGGGCTTATACATGTCCACCTCTTGGTATCATGTGAACTCCCTATAGACAATTTAAAAATATACACTGCAAGGGCCAGCCAAATAGCTCAGCAGATTAAAGCACCTGCAAGCAGACTCAGGGGGGCTGGGTTCAATCCCTGGGCCTGCCATGCTGACCCCACCCCTGGGGCGTACTGAGACAGCAATTGAGACTGGGCGTGGTGGCACGTATCTGTAATCCCAGCTCTTGGGAGGCTATAAACAGGCAGATCACTATGAGTCTGATCTAGTAGTGAGACCCTAAACACCTTGTAGATCCTTCCCTAAAACACACACATACACACACACACACACACACACACACACACACAAACTCTGGGAATCATTCTTCAAAGTAGAGCTATTTTAAATACTACATCAAAGAGGAAGAGCCCACAGAGCTTGCTGTCTCACGGTGAGAGATGCGGCACCTTACCAAGCCACCTTGCCCAGCTATTCCAGGGGGTCAGACTTGGGAGCAGAGGACTCAGTAAGTCACATGCACAGGAGCAGCATGGTGTCGGTGAGGCAAGAACATGGGACCTCCAAGCCACGGAAGTTGCCCGCTGCTGGCGCCACAGAAGGCCCTGTCCAAAACATTACCACTTCGCTTTTCTTTCTTTTTCAAATTTTACATGCATATATCTGGGAATCTGAACAATTAATTTGACAGAGTACTATGCAATACAGCAAATACAGTCAAATTCATATCATTTGTTTAGTAAAATTTTGTACCATTTCTAATTTTTTCATATTATTATGTATTCTCTTTAACAAATTAAAATTTTTTTTTAAATTAAAAAGAAAATGTTACCACATGAGTGCTGTGAGAGACACAGGATGTCTCTCCCCCAGGAATAGAGGAAGGGCTTCCAACCTACCTGCTTGCCTCATGAGTTCTCCTCCACCGCCCCTGAAAATCAATGGGAACACACACTGTTAGAATCTTTCAGTCCATGGAACCACAAGAAACATCTTCACCAAGTAACCTCAGGTGCCAAGAAACATGAGTTGTTTTTCTAAACTAAAACCTTAGTGTCAGGCTAAATTGCAGTGTGGGTGCTTTGCAATAAATATGTGGGCTTGGGGCAACAGTTCAGGTACCCATTCTCCCAAAAATATGCCATCACTGCAAGAGTCACTGAACTGAGTGGACCACTGCATGGGAAGAAACGGGATGTCATGAGTTGCTCTTCCATGGCCTCCATCCTGGCTGGGTAGACCTGACTCTGCCTTTCTGCTAGACTAGTGCAGGCACAAACCCCAGGGCACAGCCACAGAATGAGGCCCAACAAGCTCAACAGTGGCCTCACAAAGGCATCAGAAAAGCCACCATGCAGCCCACAAGAGACCACAAGTGTTCTGCCACATGCAAGCCAGAGGCCAGCCTCAAAGTCTGTCCTGCACAACTGGATTTGTCTATTGCTTCACACAGTTAGAACACTTGGCAAAACACATGCCACACAGGAGAAGATTGAGGGCAAAAGGTACACAGCAAGGCCTCCACACCCTCTGGGGGAGCTTCCAGGCACCATCTGTGTGAGGCCCCAGCATAGCCCACCTGCCATGGTGAAACAAGGCTAAAATGGAAGAAGGAAAGGCTACATAGATGGAGCACGACAGCATGATTCTCGGCTGACATGCCAGGAGGGACCTACACTGGTCTGTGAGAAGAGATAGGGAGAATGCCAGCCAATCCTTGTAGCCCACTGGGGCTGCACACAGATGTCAGCCAGCTGGACTGGTGTGTATGAACATCTGGCTGGACTCTCAGAGGGCTCTTCAGCACCAAGGTGATGTGCTCCAGACACCCTCAGCAAGGCCTCAGAGCAGACTTGAAGGGATCAGACCCACCGGAAACCAAGAAGCTATCATCATTAAAGGAATATGGGGCCTAGGGAGATAGCTCAGTAGAATAAGTGCTTGCCTGGCAATCCCTGGTACTGCAAACAAACAAACAAAAGGAATATGAACATCAGGATGTGGTAGTGCATGCTTGTAATCCCAGCACTTGAGAGGCTAAAGCAGGAGGATCGCTGTATGTTTGAAACCATCCTGGGCTATAAAGTGAATTCAAGACCAGCCTGAATTGCATAGTGAGAATGAGACCTTGTCTCAAAAATACCCACACACAAAAAAAGGAATACAGAAGCATCCTGGACATGGTGCATGTGTCTGTAATTTGGCACCTCAGGAGGCAGAGAAAGAGATATGCCAGAGACAGTTTCAAAACTTAAAAAGAAAAGAAAAAGGGCTGTAACAAAATCCAGTCTTGGATTTCCCAATTTCACAAAATGGGAAGAAATCTAATAGAAAACTCCCAGGATAACATGAATAACGTGGCCACAGAAGAATCAGTAAAATGAGGCCTACAAATGCCCACACTGAGGAAGATAAGTGCACGAGACCTCCCAACAGATTTCCCACTCCCACTCCCTGTAGGTCTGAAAAGGGTGAGGGGGCGAAGGGAGAAAGATGCAGAACTTCAGAATCTTTTTTGAAAAACAATCTGCGAAGAAAAGCTGCTAAATCAGAAAAAGAATAAAATTTTAAACTTCAGAGACAGAGCAAATAGTGTAGGGTGATGGGAACTTCCTCATTTCCTTCATGGGGTGGTCACAGAACTGTGTTAGTTAAGCATTGTTATATGCAAATTATTACTCAAAAGTTTTAAAACTTGTCTATTGGGCAGCAATTGCAGAATGCAGGTCTTCTCATTTTTCTTTGCCCTGTGTTTGGGCAGAAGGATGAGGCAACCCAGGCTCTAGGTGAACACACACCCAGAAGAGTACTCTTGCTCACACCTCTCCTGAGCCTCTCACACTGCTGACCCTGCTGGAAACCTTGAGAAACCCCCAATGGGGTGTACCCTCGGCCGCAACTGCTACATGCGAGGAGCCTCTGGCCTTGCTCCAAGAGCACAGTGTCCACTTCTTGGACAACACAAGACTACAGACTCCACCAGCCCCCTTCTAAGTAAGCTTGAATACTCTTCAGTGTTGCTTCTGTTCCATTAGGCACTTACGCCAGTAAAAACCTAACCAACTCTACTTAAACCTTGTCAGGGCTTAGGAGAAGGCTGTAACAAAAGCAGGAATGGAAAGAGTTTCAGAAGACCTCATTAGGAAGACATGCTCCCGGTGAGGAATAGTGAGGTGACACCAGCCAGTCCTGATACCATAAGAACCAAAGCGAGTACTGCCACCTGGCTGTCCATGCATCACCACACATCAAGAGCAAATGTGGGCAAACCCCACACCAGATGCAGAGCTCAGGTGAGGATACATCAAGAGCTCTGCCAACTCAGTCACTCAATGAGCATCTGCACGAGCCAAGACTATAGGATGCCACAGAGGTGGCGGCTCCAGCTGCCTGGGAAGGACATAGCACACAGCACATGAGCAGTGCGTGTGAATTTTAATATAACAGCTTCAGCTAAGACAGACTGGAAAGGCTCATGCTGTGTGATGCCACTGGCAGGAAACACAAGACAAGGCAGCATGGGAGAAGCACCACACCCACGACCTCCAGGCCAGGGACTCTCACACCCTTACTCCTCAAGCTAAGTGACCATCATACTTCATCAAACAAAGTAAACAGAACACACAATGGCTAGGATGGCCCCAGACTGAGCTGGATTCTGTTATGCCAAGCACAGCTCAGGCCAGCAGCTGGTGCCCATGGCACAACATTGAGACCCAGCTTGAGAGAACTTCAGCTCAGCTTACCTGTATAGGTGACGGTCAGAGAGCTAGAAACAAAGAACAGGAAGTTAGTTATTCAGGTAATTAGGATTTTTAAAGTAACAATCTCTAGGTAATATCCATGAGCATCAACAGAGATAGTGACAGAACTGGGTGTCTAGGCCTGAGAACTACAAGACAGACCCTTCAACTGGACCCCCTTCAAGTGGGCACAGAGAAAAGAATGAGAGCCATGACCAGCTCTTCAGCACCTCCACAGAACCTCCCAGGCAGAGAGCCAGTCATGCTGAGAGGACTCTGATGCTGCTTTCTTCAACAGAACTGAAAAGCATGGCACGACACTGTCATTACCACTTCAGCTCAAAGCTGAAGATATTACACACTGCCAGAAACTCTACCAAATCCTTTAAATGGATTCTTTAATTCTCACCAAAACTGAAGGAAGTAGTCCTATTGATACCTAGCTTCACAGAAATGGGACACTGTTGCTTGGAAGACTAAGCAGCCCTACTTTCTCAGCTGCTGTATTGGGCTAACCCTCACGATGACAATGGACAAGGACGCAGGAACCCTCCAAGCAAGAAACACAGGCAAACTGGACATAAGTTAATAGCATTAACAGGACAAGGACCAGAGGCCAAGTGGCCATCACTATATGGAGCCATAACAGAAAACTTGTCTGGCACTAGGGCATATGCCTGTAATCCCAGTGTAGTGGGCGGCTGAGGCAGGAGAATCTCCAGTTCAAGGCCTGTTTGGGCTAACAGTAAGTTCAAGGTCAGTCTGGAACATAGTGAGACTCTCTCTCAAAGAACAAAACAAATGAAGACTAGAAAACTCTGTCTAGAAAAAACAATAGAACCATTTCAGACTTTAGGAATTATTTGAAATTTTCCTATGTTATAAGATTTTACCTTGAGTCACTGAAGGTGTTGAGAATCTTAAACTCAGAAAAACACACACACACATCTTCTCCGTAAAAAATATACACACACAGTTCTGGATTAAATACAGAGACTTGAGCTCTGGCTGTGGAGGCACCAGTGGAAAGCGAGGGTCATTGTGCACAGGCACCCTCCTCCCCAGCCCACAGGTACGTGTCTCTGCAGAACACCTGGGCCACCC
The DNA here is from genome assembly GCA_004027165.1 of Ctenomys sociabilis. Lineage (NCBI taxonomy): Eukaryota > Metazoa > Chordata > Mammalia > Rodentia > Ctenomyidae > Ctenomys > Ctenomys sociabilis. Next base: position 67,387 of record PVKA01002513.1, on the reverse strand, counting down.
ACACACAAAGGCTGGAGGACTGGAACCCAGGGGGCAGTACAGCTCTCCTGCAACCCACTAGAGGCATCATGCCACCATACAGCCTGGCCGCACGAGGAAGGTCTGCACCCACCTCCCTTCCCAGATGGACTCCCATACTTCTGGCTGCACAGTGTGCCAAAGGGGAGACCCCTACCCCACTGCTGTGGAGCCAGCAGAAGGTGCCCACTTCACCCACAGAGCCGCAGCTATGCCCTGTGCTCTGGGACTAGTCTGTGGAACAGGGTGACACAGTTCCTCTCAAACTGCATGCCAGAAGCCATTCACAACCAGCACAGTGTGTCCCTGAGGCTGAGAAAGGGGGAAAAGCCCCATGGAAGAGCACGCATGGAAAGGCCATACACAAACCTGCTGGTGGATCTGCCTCAGGCCCTGCACCACCTTCTCATCCAGGTAGTCTGTGACTGACCTACAGAGGGTGAAACACAGCACTGAAATCACAGGCCTGGGGGCCCAGCCCCCAAGTCCTTTGCATACCAAAAATCAGAAAGGTCTGCTCCCTGCCCAGGTCCCTCTGGTCACTGGTCCCTCTGGTCCACCTAAGTTGGCTAACTATGAGGAAGGATCAGGGTGCTCCTATAAGCTCTGACCCGGTATACAGAAACAAGTCCCCACAGGGCTGAGAGAAGAGCCACATATAAGTGGCTACTGAGTCCTCAGGCCTTCCTCTTGGAAGCCTACGAGCTTCCTGTGCCACCAGCCCTAGGGAGCACCCCAGTGTCCCCGTGTTATCACCAGGGAGCAGCATATGCCCCTGTGACCTAGCCAGCAAGAACAAGACACTGCCATGAGCCTCCTCCCACACAGACACAAGGCCACTGACACCAGTGCCCACTTCACCCACAGAGCCGCAGCTATGCACTGTGCTCTGGGACTAGTCTGTGGGACAGGGTGACATAGTTCCTCTCAAACTGGATGCCAGAAGCCATTCACAACCAGCACAGTGTGTCCCTGAGGTCTCTGAGAACCTACTGGAAAGCAAAATAAGAAAGCAGCTCCTGGAACATCATTCCCACTGAGCCACCATGGCCTGGAGATGGCTTTGCTGTCATCCTACAAACACAGCTCCCAGGAAGTCCCCAAGGGAAAGTCCCCATCATACACAATCCAGGACCACAGGTTACTAGAAGCGAGGAAAAAGGCAGGATGCAGAGCACGAGCCCTCCAGACATACTGGCTCTCATCACACAACGTATCCCTCCCAGTCATGGTAGACAAAGGATGCACACACCCTCCTTGGAGGGGTGTGTGGGTGATCCTGGCACTAGCAGGCCTCAAAGGAAAACGTGGGAAAGACCACAAGTCTTCCTGTACTTGAGATCACCATAACCCCATGGCTACCCACACTCAAGATCACCTCAACCCCATGTCCTCCCACAGACCAGTGGAGGGCAATATCCCCTACCTGTCCCCCTGCACTGCCAGCTTGTACAAGGCGTAGGTGACCTCTGCACAGCCAAGAATGGCACCATGCCGCATGTGCAGATCTGGACTCAGCGTCATCGACAGCAGGGCAGGGAGCACTGTAAGACAGAGGGCTTATCTTCTCAGGCACTCATCTGAGTCAGACGCTTATATCACGTGACAGAACAGGCGTAAACTCTTCCCCAGTGGAAGCAAGCAAAGGCAGACCATGCCATAATACCTTGAAGTCACTGTCACATAAAGTGGACCCTGAATCTGAGGCTGAGCTAGTCTCCAGTCAGACACCAACAGACTTGCTGCATGCAGCTGCCTGGAAAGTGACAAGGCTCCTAAGTCTGCACCCCACAGCCTGCTCGGGCACCTCTGAGAGGCTCCCAGGGTATGCTTCATCCATCTGCACACCATCCCTAATGTAAGCCCAGCATGAGCCAAGCAGGATGTCACCTTTAGCCTGTGTCTCTGCTGTGCATGTGCATGCAGGCGCGGGTGTGCCACGAGGGGCTGCAGGCCAGAGGGCACACCTACCGTGCGTGGCAAAGTACTCAGGCGCTTGTGGGGTCAGCCGGTGCAATGCCTTGGCTGACAGTTCTCGGATAACCCTGTGGGGGAGAAAATGCAGATGAAAAGAGGTGTCTGTGCACCCACATTCACAAAAGCAGGATGTGGAAACTAAGCAGGTCCATGGAAAGATGCAGATAAATAAAATGTGGCAGACACATGAGGAGAATATTCTCCAGCCTCAAAGGGAAAGAGATGCCAATGCTCACTACAGCTGGATGACATCTACAACCAGCTGGCCAAACCCTGTGTGAGGCTGCTCTACTGAAAACCCTAATAAAAGACTTTTTCTCATTTTTAAAGGGATGTGTGAAGAAAAAACAGTAAAATTTGAGGGAGACTTGAGATATTTACTGTGAGGCCCTTTAACATGAAAGAAGCCAGCCTGCATATCACCAAATTACACTTAAAATCTGACACAAAATGTGGAGGAGCATTCATCTTGTCACAGCCAATATATTAGGAAGACAGAATTATAAATGTATATATGTCTAATGAAAGACCCTCACCCAAAACACAGGAAGGAAAAACTGACAAAACTGAAGTAAGAAACAGATAAAACAGTCAGAAATTTCAGCAGCTCAGAAATTCAGCCCAGTTGGGGGCTGCAAGTATGTGATCCTGCTGCTGCCCTGTCAGAAGAGAGCTGACAGGGTCTCTGGCCCCAGAGTGCGCTGGGCACCCAGCTGCAGGCAGCCCCAGATGGACGCCTGCTGGAGAAGGCCATAGCCAGCTCAAGTGACAGCAGATCTGGCCAGAAGCTCCTGGTTGGGAGGTCCTGCCCAGACTGCACAATGTGGCTGCTCCAGGTGGTGGCCAGAGTGGCTATGTACAAGCCTTTGGTCCCCAGAGAAGTCAGAACATGTTCCCCTCTGGCCACAAAGAACCCTCTGCACAGAGCATGCTGCTCACACTGAGACTCAGAGTAGCATCTTAACACCTTTGCTGCAACTTGGAGCTGCACCTATGTCTTCTACATGGAGCTGAGCTGCTGGCCTAGAGCTCCGTGCAGCACTCATATTCCCTATGTGTTCTGAATTGCACACGCAGCTTTTCTCTTTGGAGAGGCATATTTAGCTTCCTCTAAAATGCTAAGATACCCTGACATGCTATTATAATTACAAAACTAGCTGCAGAGGTCTGCTCAGCTTTGCAGAGACCACACAGGAGCCATGCAGTGGTGGGTGGAATACAATCTGGGACCTGGGGCAGCTTCAGTCCCTAGGCCCTGGCCTCTTCAGTGACACATGGACTCAGGGCATTGGCGGGGGAGCATGGTCCTACAGACCCACCAAACCAGGACTGTGAGGGCCAGACAGACCATTACCCAATGGGCCAGGGTAGGGGCTAGGACTACACTTCTTTACTGGAGCTATTTTCAAGTATGACACCTAAAGTGAGAAAAAACATTCACAGCTTATCAGTTCAATATTATCTCTCCTGCAGAAAACCAGGGTCCGAAGGACCACAACCTACCCATCCCAGTGACTGATTTTCATGGCAATCAGGTGGTCGATCATTGGCTGGGTATACTCGGAGAAGCTGGCGATGGACACACTGAAAGAGACCAGACCAAGGCATGAGGATGTGGAGAGAGGGAGCCCTCACAGGTACATGCAAGGACATGGAATAGAGCAGAGATCTGCAGAAGCAGACAGGCTATTTCCTCTAAACTAAGACATCTACCAGATGATCCGCCATTCACACCCTACACAGCTGAAATAAAGGAAAGGGCTTTCCACACATACTGGGCACAGGCAGCTGCGTGCCCAGGCACTGCAAAGGAGACGCCTCCACCCTCAGGCTGCTGCCACCATGCAAGGCCACAGCCTCTGCAGCCAAAATCCAGTGTGTACTATTTTATTCACTTTCATACAAAATTCTAAAGCATACATGGTGAAGGATTTATATGATCTGAAGAAGAACCAGAGTATTCTAAAGCATGCAAACAGCAGAAGCAGATTACTGGGAGCCTGTGTATGACAGCAAGTTCACCACCCTGGTGGCCACTGAGCCTCCATGGACATGGACCTGTGGTAAACTTAGCAAACCACACACTTTCTGTGCAGGTCATATGGGGGCAATCATGCCTCAGGAAAGCTGCTAAAAGTAGTAAGGAGATAGAGGCTTTACACTGGGAAGAGCGACCTTGGCTTACACAAAAATAACTTGTATATAAATACATAAAGAAGATAAACCCAAATGAAAAACTTGGCTAGATATTTATAGAAACATCACAAAAGAAAAACAAAAAGCTGAGAAGCTTAAGAAGTCCAGCCAGCCCTCAACAGGGAGTGAGGGAGCCACTGTACCCACCACAGTCAAAAGCTTGTGACAGTGACAGGGCCAGAGCCAGGAGACTGGAGTTCAAACCTCACACACCATCAGCTTGGCAGTCTCTGACACAGTTAACATGCCGACACTCCTTAAAACATACCCCCAAATAAAGACTCCTAAATAAATTTTCAGAAGAGATAAAACTTTAGAAAAGCCTAACTACCAACCAACAAGTGAGTTACACAGTCACAGAGAGCACACTCCACAGCAAAAAACAGGCCACTTCACAGCACAAGTGGGTCTTCAGCCACTGCTGGGGTAGAAGCATCCAGATCTCAAAAGAGCATACGCTCCCTGACTACACTTCTAGGACCCAGAGAGCAGGCAGAGGAGACATCCAGTGCTGGGACGGGTAAACTGCAAGGTGGGGGAAAACCCAGATCCTCAGGCAGGCCCAGGCCCAGGCCCGGGCCCAGGTCTGGGTGTACACTGAGCTACAAAGCACCCAGCTCACCAGGCAGAGCACAAACAGTGCCCAAAATGTGAGCAGGAAGCACAGTGATGAAGTGCCTGCCAAGCATGTACCAGGCTGCAGAAAAATCAAGTTACATCTCTTGGAAATAATGAGAGCTTGAAAATTAACCTCCAAGTGGGTAGGCTTTCCAAACCATGACTGAAACCCAAAGCCATGAAGGATGCTGACAGATTCAAACACAAACTCCCAAAGAAAAACATCTGCCAGGGAAGACACACTGAAAAAACAAACCAAAGCAAATAGCAAGCCCAGGAAAAGTATCTGCAATGGCCCTATCAACAATTCTTTAAAAGACACAGGTTCTTCCAAACCAACACAGACATCATGGTCTCAAGCAAGGTCCTCACCAGCAGCTTACACCACACACTCAACCTCTGAGCAGCTCACAGGCACCTTCCTACAGGAAGGGACAGCAGAGGCTGCCTATCTACCCCATAGTCACTGGCCAGGGACTAGGAGGGTCTGGGGTAGTTTCTGTAGACAGCGATCACATAAACTGGGAAGTAAAAGCATAAGCTCCTGCTAGCCAGAATTCCAACGGGTGGGTGATCCTTTCAGACATACATACATGCACTGTACACTGTCTAGAAAAGACTGGATGGAGCCCACTGCCCCGAGGGGCTACAGAGAGTACTTTGCCTGGATGTGCACAGTACAGGCTCCTAGATGCAGGCAGCAGAAACACAAACTTCAAGTTCTCCTGAGCAGAATTTGATGCTCTAGAATAGGACACTGGGACAGGGCTAAAGACAAGGAGGAGACAGATGTGGCCTTTCTCAGCAAGCTGTCAGGGTCCATGTCACCAAAGAACCAGGCCACACAGTACCACACACTCCATCGTCTCAACTGACAATGCCTGGAACACATGGCAAGGTACAAGACCCAGAGGAGAAGGCAGGCAACCACAGCCACATAGCAGGAGGCAGGTGACACCAGGCCATTTGACAGCAGTGGAAACCCAACCACTGATGCCCTGGCCCTAGCTCCACCAGCAGCAGCCCTGACCTGAGGAAAGTCCTACCTCACCTGTTGCCAACACACGAGGTCTGGAGGCCAACTGTGAATGAAACAAGGAGTGTCCACTAGAGGGCGGGGACATGCAGGCACAAGTGCAGACATGGAGACTGTTAGGAGGGGTACAGAGGGACACAGCATGACGTGGGTGTGATTCCTCATAGGTCCTGGTGAGAGGCCCGACCCTCCACTACAAAGCCAACAGAGACGGGCTTCTGCTGGAGCTGTCATGTGCTCTCCAACATCTCCCCACTGTCTTCTCACCACTTTTGCAGATACTCAGGGCTAGTCCTCTGGGCCAGTAGCCAAGGCACCCCACTGATTTTACTTCTGAGGAGTAGCCAAAGACCACATCTAACCAGTCAGAGAGGAAGCAGAGCCCAATACTGATATCCCTTAAGCCCCCAAACTCCAATGGACCATAATCAACACAGCCATCCCCCCTGGGGATCCTCCAAAGCAGCAGCAGTCACATTTTCAGTCACACCATTTCCACAGAAATGAGGACCTGTCAATCAAGAAGCTGTTTCTCCCACAATTCAGCTGAACTGCCACTCTTAGCTCTTCATGCCCTGCCACCAAGTCTTCAGGTACTCATGGACTCAGGGAACTAATGTTTCATTGCAAAGTGATCAAGCCAGACAGCTCCCTGAAAGGACACTACACAGACCACATGGTGGCCACTTCATGGCTGACTCAGCCAGACCCACTTCATACCAAACTGGATATCCAAAGTGCGCTACCTGTAGTGAAATGTATATAAAAGCAAACCCTTTTGAAAAAAGGTTTTGGTACAGGCAGGACACAGAAAGACAAGGAGAAGACACTACCCAGCATCTGAGAGGAACTGTGTCTAGAAGATAGGAAGGTCCTCAAATGCTCAAGAAAACCACTGGCCCAGCAGATACACAGACAAGAGACTACTAATACCTCTTCTCACACCCAAGCATGTTTCAAAGGACACATGGGCCTCACCATACACACAGGCCCGGACCATGTCCATCTCAAAAGATTTCCTGCAGCAGGAGAGACAGCATCCAGCCCAGCCCAGGGCCTGTACTACTCCCACATAGATTCAGGGAGAGGGTGCGATGAGCACAGCAGACAGGAAACTCTATCTTCACAAACCTGCATGCCCAGGAACACCAACAGCAGCATGAACAGGGACAAGGACAGCCCTTTGCTGCCTGCACCATGGTGACAGGTATAGGTCTGTGCTCACAGAGATTTATTCATGTATATGATGGACCTGCACAGGCTGTATCTCCACCAGCACCTGGCAAGGGTGAGGCCAGTGATGTGGTGCAGACAACTGCAGGGGTCTCCAGGAGTATCCCTGAGGGCCCCCAGTGAGTGTCAACTGTGGTCTAAGTAGCAGAGTACTCTTTTTCCAAAAGCCCCATGGCTCTAGCAACCTGGCTCTGTACCCGAGGGAGCTACAAAGCCCCTGATCTGAGCATGGGCAGAGCAGCATGCCAGCCTCTCCAGCCCCATTGGGCAGCTCTTCCCTCTCCCCTTGCATGGCACAGCTCAACTCCCTGATAAGCCCCTGACTAGTGGGGCCAGCCACCCCTCCTCTGTCTCCAGTCAGTGAGACAGCCCTGACCCCACTGGCTTCCTCGGCAGGTGCCCTCTGTGAGCCATGTGTCTTCCTGCCATCCTAACCCAGGCCTAGGCATACAACAAGACCATGAGCAGAGGGGTCCTAGTCAAGAAACCCACGGTGGATCACACAGTCCTGTGTCTCACAAGGGTGCAGAACCCACTGGGAAAGTACGACCAGAAAGAAACAGACTACCTTTCCAAGCTGCCAGCCACTTCACCAAGAAGCTTGGGGAAAAGCGTGGCCTCTCCATGCACAACAGTCAGAGAACACAGAAGCAGACGGGAAAGATCTAATGGGCAGTAGGATGCAAACACTACGAGATGTCCTGCTAATTTGATTTGAGGCTGTCTTACTGCTACTGGTTCTTCAATGAAATAAAAAATAAAAATAAAAAACACTACGAGACAGGAAGAGGTGAGTGATCTGGCCAGAGTCTTCCTGAGAAAGGACCAGCCATTATTTTTAAAAAATTAATCAAATCTAGTTATGGAGAAATGTCATTTGCACACCTAGCTTGGGACAGTAAACGGTCAGGAACTTTTATAGATGTGCCAGACGTGTTCCTCCTAATTTGAGGGAAATGCAGCACTTTATAACACCATGCCCCTTTTGCTGACACGAGCACTGCAAAGGGATAACAAGGCAAGAGAAGAAATTTTCCCAGTCCTTAGGTGATGCAGAATGGGACATCGCAGAATTTACTCCTCAACCTTATTCCTCCACCTGATTTCCCAAATACCTCTCTCTTAACTCATGATAAACAACTTCAACTTTGAAACTTTTTTTATTGCAACAAAAAGAGAAACAGGAGAAACTGTCTGGTCCAGATCTGCTGAGCAGAAGAGAGCAGCATTCCTCACCCTGACAGGAAGGCAGCAGGCAGCAGAGGAATCATAGGCTTCAGTTCATGCTCCTCCCACGGCCCCCCACCAACCTTCAATTCTCCACACATCCACTATATTTACACTCATTCCAAGATGAAGAGAGAAAATGCTCAAAATTAAATTTCTACACTTAATGTGAAAGAGAATATTGTGCTTTTATGGCACACACTAAAGTCTCACCTTATAACAAGGAAACAGTTAGCTGTGTTGCCAACTGCAAAATAGTCTGCTGTGGTCACAATATCGATTCCATGAGGGAAGGTACCCTGGTGAAATTAAAGACAGAAGGTAAGAGAGATAATTTGACTAAGTAAAGGCATCCAAAAAGCCAGGGACCACATTCCCACCCTCAGGCCAGGTCAGGCACGGTCCCTGGGGCCTACAAGCTGCTGCCTGAGCACTGCTCAATCATCTAAGCCAGTCCACATGAATTACCATTCAAATGTTTTAAAATGTGAGCTTCAAAATGTTGTAAAAGATTATTCTTTTTAAAGATACAAGATTTTAAGCAGCATGGTTATGACTGATCTCAGTGTGCACATGTGATCCCTCTAACAGAGGCCTTAACTGGACTCAGTCCAGAGCACAAGGCCTCTGCACGAGGCAGGTGCCTCCTGGCCATGACACCCAGACCACAGCTCAACCTCACCCTGCCAAGAATGGCAAGGGAGTGACAAAAACAGCTGATCCAGCCAGCACCAGCAGCAATGGGAGCAGCATGCAATGGGGGTTGGGACAGTGGGTGGGGCTACAGGTGTGGGGATAGGCCAGTGCTGCCACACTCCCTGCAGGACTCAAGAGTCTGCACATTACTACTGACACCCTTGAGTGGTAAAAATATTTGAAAAATCTAGAAATGATATGAATTTTTAAGAAAACAGTAACATAAAAAGCTACATCCTGACATAGCCGCCAGCCACCAACCACAGTAGGACAGAAAGGCCTCAAATGTCTCAGGCATGGCCCAGGTGAGCTAATAGGTTTCAGACAGTGGCACCAAGTCCGGGTACCTCACAGGCCAAGCCCAAGTGCTACATAGCAAGAGTCTGCCCTCTCAGTTGCTCAATCCACTAAGGACATGGCCTTCATGACTTCCGGTTCTGTCCACCCTTCCAAGTGACTCTGCTGTCCTGTGTGCATCACTGTGGTCTTTATGAGCCACCCTAAGCTGGACACCTTCCCTAGAAGGCCTTCATGGCTCTGGGAAGTGCAGCATGGGAGGGTGCAGCATGCTCCAGGTCGCTCCACAGTGTCTGGCCCAGTGTGGACACTGGCCAGCCACATTTATAACAGAACAAAGCTCAAGATACTCAGCAAATTCCCTAGTCCAAGGTCACCTGCGACCCTCAAAGGTTGAAGGTGAACTTTCTTCCTTGTGGTACTGACCAGAATACCACCAAGTGGGCCCAGCCCCACATCTCCTTCAAATCCTGGGAGTGGGACTTAGACCTGGGAGTACCTGGAGAGAGGGCACCCAGGCCACAGGGAGCTCCCCACTCTCCTGGACCCACCCTGCAGGGGCTCACTAGACTGGAACTCAAAAGAGCACAAGCAGGATACAGAAAGTCACCCCAGCAAAGCCAGGTGTCATGGGTCCTGCAAGACCTAAGAGCCTGTTTGTGTGGGTAGGCAGTGTAGCAGGCCAAGTCCTAGGAGAACCCATGTACAGTCCTCCTGCTATGACACTACAGTCCAAGCAGAAAGATCGCTGAGGGCTAGATAGCTCAATGGCATAAGCACTTGACAGGCAAGCACAAGGTCCTGAGTTCGATTCCTGGGGAAGACGAAAAGAAGAGAAACAAAGGGGTGGGAAGGAGAGGGCAGGGGAAGGGAAAGGAGGGAAGGAAGAGGAAGGAGAAAAAGGAAGGGGGAGGGGAGGACGATGGATGGATGGATGGATGGATGGATGGATGGATGGATGGATGGATGGATAGATGGATGGCTGAGCTGTGCCTGGCTCCTACTGGCCAGAACCTCCAGAGAAGAGATCTATTCTCAGCCCCTATCCTACCACACCCCAAATAATTCCACGTCGTTCTTCTACCTGCTTAGTCTGAAAACCACTGGTTTTGGGTGCCACCCCCAGGAAAATAAACTGACACCAAAGACCATGAAGGCTGAGGAGAAATGAATGCTACCCTGTGGCCTGGCATCTGCTTATTAGCCAGCTGTCGCATCCCCGCTGATGACCAGCAATATCTCCTTAGAAAGAGATGCACACCCCAGGTTGCTCCTTACCCACGCCGGCCAAAGGCCCAAATAAGAGACCTCAGCAGCCCCTATACCCCCACATTCCACACCCAGCAACACCTATCTGGGACTTTGGCTATAATCTGAGCCTGTCCATTTACACACCGTGAGCCACACAGAGGCCACTGTCTGCATACCAGTTGCTTTTTCTGGCACCTACGCCCTGCCCAGAGGCCACCCTTAACCCACTTCTTCCTGCGGTTTGAGCATCAGCCTAGGGCATTTCAGGCTGCTCATTCTCCCCCAGGACATCCACCTATCCTCTCCTTGCCTAGAATGTACCTCAGCTTGACCTCCCTCCCACTTGCATACAGCCAGGTCCTCCACTTTCCTCACGAGGTGGCACTGTGAGCCCCTAGAACTGGATACACTATCACCCTGTCCAACCCTCCTCACAGGGTTTCTCGTAGGAATCCTATTCTCCATCTAGGTCCATCCTTGCAGTTTCCATACAACCCAGACCTCATCCATCCAGTCTCTTGTCTGTTCTCAGGCCAGACCTCACCACAACAAGGCCTGGACAAGCAGACCACATATCCCAGTGAGTCAATGTCTCATCACATGGAGGCCTATATCCACTTCCTGGGTGTACAGATCCCAGGGTCACAGGACACAGCTCTGATGCTGCTGAGCATGGAAGGGTCAAGGAGCCCAGGTTCTCAGAAGGGAAGGCCAAGGCTGATACCATGTGGGCTGGAAAGGGGCCAGGCCTCCTCTGCTGCACTTGGGCACCTGCCACATGGCAGCCCCAGGGATGCATAAGAAGACTCCAGACCTGCACGAAGTACCCAGCTGTGGAGGTCCTGGAGTAGGTGAGCCAGTGGGCTCTGGGCCCAAGGTTGTGCTCCTTAGCTGACAACTGAGGTGAATTCTTCACTATACCCAGTAGTGTAAAACACCAGGTTCACAGCTTTCAAGATCCCACCTCCAAAGCTACAGGAAGTTTCAGGAAGGAAGGTTTACAAAGCAGCCCTACCTGTCTCCCCACATTCTCCTGGAAGGCAGCCTGAGGAGAGAAAGAACAAAGAGAGCAGGTGAGTGAGGTTTACTTCTATGAATACAGAGACAGATTCAAAACAAACACAGAGCAGTGCAAATGACCCATGGCTTCATTTTCTATGTGAAGAGCCTTCATTGTTGGCTGCACAGGGCCCCCACAGTCCTTTGTCACTGTCTTTGCATCCTGGTGTCCTTTAACATCATAATTTAAGAATCCAATTTATAAAATTAGACATCAAAAAAAGTGGCCTTTGACTAAGAATGCAGCTTTTGCCCTAGAGCCCAGGATAAGGCCCCAGAGCCCAGCAAAGACAGAGCCACACAGCTGGGTTAAGTAAAAGCCAACCATGTGCAAGGCTGTCCCCAGGGAATTTGTGGCCACCACTTGCAAGAGACACCTTGTGGCTACATCCTCAAGGGCTCTGCCCCAGTCCCACCAGCCTCTCCCACCAGCTCCCAAGTTTGTGCATATAGTACTAGGAGGGGCTGCAAAAGTCTTATCTGGCTGGAATGGAGGTGCAACTGATAATACTAGGGCTCTGGAAGATGAAGGCAAGAGAATTAATTTTGAGATCTTGTCTCAAAACTTTTTTAAGTTGGGAATATAGGTCAGTATTAAAAGTCTTAGGTTCAATTCCAATACCACAAAAAAAAAAAAAAAAAAGCCTAAATAAACAAAAATTAAAAAATTTGGGCCAGCAATATAGCTCAGAAGACTAAACACCTGCTTAGCAAGCACAGGGACCCGTATTCAATCCCCAGCACCACATGTGCTACTGGCCTTGCCATCAGGCACACTGAGCCAGCCACCAAGATCAGGCATGGTGGCACATGCCTGTAATCCCAGCACTGGGGAGGCTGAAAACAGGAGGATCACTATGAATCTGAGCTGCGTAATAAGACCCTGTACCAAATACATAAGAAATAAATAAACAAATAGAATTTAAAGGTATGATCTTAAAGAAAACTAAAAACTAAGTGTTTCATGGTAAATCCTCTTTGCCTCCTGGATGGCCCCTTCCCTTTCACCTTGCCACACACAGGTGAAGCTCCAGGCATGGCAGGAGTTGACTGAGTGACAGCAAGACCTCACTTTCTGTCTGTCACCACACAGGACTGACTACCTCAAAGCATCCAGAGTCGAGTCCTCAGCTAGGACTGGGAACAGGCGTAGACACAGGGCCTCACACAGGGCTAAGCAGAGTTGCACATGCATCCAACAGGTATAAGAACTGCACACAGGGCCCCAGGGCCAAACTCAAGGAGGCCAGGAGAGACACCCTGCCTACACAGCCACTCCAGCACAGGCAGGCTTCTGAGCAGCTGAGGACATAACAGAATGTCAAGGAGCCAAGCCCACAGCCCACACAAAGTACTCACAACAGTATGAGGCTATCCCCAGAGGGGGCCTCAGGCTAAGGTAGAAACACCAGGGGGCATCCTACATACTCTTATTTTTTTGTCTTTTTGAAGCAGGGTCTCACTATGTAGTGCAGGATGATCTTAGACATGCTTATGTAGCCCATGCTGGCCTCCAGCTCAGTGATCCTCTTGCCTCAGCCTCTCAAGTGCTGGGATCACAGGCATGCATCACCATACCTGCCAATACTTTCTAAATTGGGAAGAGTGAGACTTGATATTTACTGATTACCATTTTGTTTTTTTCATTTTATTTTATTTTATTTTTTTTTGTCTTTTTGAGACAGGGTCTCACTATGCAGTTCAGGCTGGCCTCGAGCTCACTTTGTAGCTCAGGCTGGTCTCGAACTCACAACAATCCTCCTGCCTCAGGCATGCGCCACCACGCCCGGCTTCCATTTTGTTTTTTGTTTCTTGTTGTTGTTTTTTTAACGGTACCAGGGATTGAACTCAGGACCCTGCACTTGACATGGGCAGCACAACCTGAAGAAACCTGAATTCTGCTCTCTGGGAGACTGAACCACAGCCTGAAGGATCTGTAATCCACACAGCCAGGAAAGGTTCCTGGAATGTGGAATGAACTCAATACTCAACAGTAAAAACAAATGACCCAACCAGAAAATGGGCAAAACACTTGAACAGAAACTTCTGACTAGAGAGGGTGAGCAATAGCAGTTCACAACAGCAGGGAGACTCACATCATCACCACCAGAGAAAAATAAGTCAATCCCCCATGCTGTCAATACCAAGGCTCAAACCAAGCACAGTGACCACATCTGGTGCTATGAGAATGGAGGGTAGATGCAACCCAGCAACTGTGCTCCTGGCCTTCCACAGAGAGAAGTCATGCCCACATCAAGCCTGCACACAGAAGTCTATACAGATTTTTTTTCCTTTTTCTCTACCTCCTCCCACTCCCAGGGACTGGGGATTGTATGGAGGGGCTTCACAATGAGCTATTATCCCATCCTTTTTATTTTTCATTTTGAGACAGGGTCTCACTAAGTTCTCCAAGCTAAACTCAAATTTGCAGTCTCCTTTTTCAGCCTCCCAGTGTGCTGGGATTATAATACGCCAAAGCTCCCTTCTCAACAGGCCCAACCCAGCATCAATCAAGACAATCAGGATGTGTCTCAACAGCCAAAGCAACTATGATACCGCCAGAGATGGGACCAAAGATGGCAGTGCCAGACAAGCCTCAGGGATACGTGTCCAATAAAAAGCCAGACCCCAAAGCTCATGTACCAGAGATATCACTTGGATCATTCTTGGACCTAGAGTGTAGCAGAGCTGCAGCGAACAGTGGTTGCCAATGACTGGGAAAGAGATGGCCGAGATTAAAAAGGCCAATGTGAGGATACTCTGGAGTCTGCCTATTCTGTGCCTGGACCATAGGAGACAGGAAATTGGACATGTGTGTGTGACTGAGCAAAGGGCCTCTTCTGCCTGGCATCCATCAAAGCCCAAAGAGACTTGAACCTTGTGCTCATGCAGCACAGCCTCCAGGCAGGTGGTGGGGCAAAAGGATATGTCCAGCACCTCTCTGAGGTCACCACAGAATTGTCAAGGGTCCTTCTGTTTGAGTCTACCCCGATACCCTGAGCACTTTGGAGACCCAGCTTCCATACACAAGCCAAGGAGCAAGAAGTCCTCTCTGGTGAGGCCTACCCAGTATGGCCAAATAGACGGAGCAGAGCACTGCTTGGCCATGACTCGTTATAAAGGTTCAAGTCCGCCTATGTCCTATGTTGCCTCCTGGTTCCTGTGTTCCATCCTGGGGAACCTGTCCCACCCCCATAGTCTGTCTCCTGACAAAACAGATGCACAAGATTCATTGTTCTCTCCTCCATGGGAGTCAGGCCATTCACCTCTGTCCTCTGACTGGGATTCCTGGACCACACTGGGAGAAGGGGCTGGGGGTGCTACTCAGTCCTGACCTGTCCTCCCAAGAGATCCAGGGGAATGAGCTTCTGGCTCTGCTGAAATGCCTGCTCTCCTCACCCTGGTCACATAGCCCCATGTTTAAGGCCAACCACACCTCCAGGGGAAAGTGAAAACAAAAATGGTGGTAACTCATTTGGGGCCCATCTGGCATTTCAGGAGCTATTAATAGTCTGAATTCCTATCCCCCCATTCCTTTTCGCCAGTAAACTTTCCTATCATTAAAAAAAAAAAGAGCTCAGTGGACTAAAGTGCCTGCTTAGGCAGAGCACAGCAGCTGAGGTTCAACCCCCTGCATGCTGTGTTGGCCCACCCTGGGGGAGCGCTGAGACAGATATGGAGACTGGGCGTAGTGACCCGTACCTGTAAACCCAGCACTTGGGAGGCTGAAAACAGGAGAATCACTGCAAGACCGATCTATGTAGTGAGACCCTGTACCCTATACTAAATATAGGAGGGGGGTGGAGAGGGAGGGAGGGAGAGAGAGAGAGAGACACAGAGACAGAGACAGAGAGAGAGAGAACACAAAAACACTTACTGAAGCCGCTCTCCTGCAGTTCACATTCCGGTCAAATACTGATGCAATGACCAGAGCACTGTGGAAAGAGAACAAGGCTGATTAAAGGGAGCCCAAGGTAAGGTCGGCCACAGGATGTCAGGGGGCCTTTCTCCCTCTGCTCATTCATAACCTGCCTGGCTACCTGATATGTTATACACACACACACAGCAGGCACCCTGAGGTGGCCTAGCAGTCAAGGTAGGCCAGCCCCAGGTCTACTGAAAACCACAGTGGGGCAAAGCCCAGCCACACGACTGACCCCAGGCTCAAGGGTAACAGCTGCCTATACCTTCCACAGCACGAGCTTCACACAGTGGACAGATATACAACCACAGATAGCCAGCACAAACCTGCCAAAACACCCCCCAACTTGTGGGTAAACAATAAATCCCCTCCTGAGAGATGAGGCAATCCAACAGGCTTCAGGGTAGAGCTCCTTTGAGTCCTGAGAGCATTACGAGACAGGGATGCATATGCAAAAGACACACACACATGCACACATGGGGACCCACAGACATACATGTGTGCATGACACATACGCACAGGGGCACAACTGTACACATGCCCCCACACAGGCATGCACAGGCACAATGACTCTGTCTCCCCTTGTGATAACCATGGACCACTGCAAGAGACCATACCAGACACAGTGTCTTAACCTTAGACTGAAATTTTGAGGCAAAATAAAAAAAAAATTTTTGAAAAGTAACCTGCTCCAGTGTTTGTCAGAGTAGCAACAACAAAAGGGGAGAAAAAAAAAAAAAAAGCAAATGTGTACATATTTATGGAGTGGCCAGGACGGAGATGGCTCAGTAGAATATGCACTTGCTTGGCAAGCACAATAGCCTGAGTTCAATCCCTGGTTCCGCCAAAAAAAAAAAAAAGAAGAAAATTATTTTGGGCTGGCAAGATAGCTCAGTGGTCTAAAGCACCTGCTTAGGCAAGCTCTCAGGGACCGAGGTTCGATCCCCAGCACCACATGCCATGCCGGCCCCTCCCCCCAGGGCGGGCTGAGCTGACCCACCCACCCCCGCAAAAAAAGAATCTGTGATGTGTAGCGAGACACTGTAATAAATAAATAAATTCA